>MRSU01011357.1:0-17127 GCA_008369845.1 Trichomonas gallinae
GAGCACTGCTTCATTGCCTGAAGTGTCATATCGTCATCGAATGTACGGCCAATAATTCTCTTTGTGGCTGCGAATGTGGATTTCGGGTTTAAGACCATTTGGCGCTTAGCCTGTTCACCGACGATCAATTGGCCGTTCTTATCGAAGGCGACAACTGATGGTGTAGTTCTCTGTCCTTCAGAATTTGGAATAACTTTTGGTTTTCCGCCTTCTACGACAGCAACGCACGAATTGGTTGTGCCGAGGTCAATACCAATGATCGGTGTCGCGCCCTTAGCAAATGAACGTGAGAAAATCGATGATGTTGACTTTAAACAAGAACTTAACATTATTTGTGATTTATTTTTGTAAACTTATCAATGAATAATTTTCCCTCAATTTTCACTTTTATTGCATTTTTGAATTGCTTATCATATATATTTTCTATTTTTAAATTTAAAATATTTGGGAAAAAATAGATACTAAAACAGTCCAATTTCATTAAATTTGCTTTTATCTTAGCCTATAGATATGGTTTCTCATAGCAATTTATAGTTGGCAGCTTGTTTTTATGTTTTCCCTGATTTTTTTGGATGTCATCGCATTGGCAACATGCTGCTTTAGCCGGAAAAAAGCTGTTCTATGAATTATTTTTTCATTTATTCGGTTATCGGGGAAAAAATTTTCAATTTTTTCTTCCCAACTTTATTAACCATTAAAACATATTATCTATAAATTATCTAATCTATTCCCCATCAGCAAATTTATCAAACTCAAAATAATTTTTAATGAAAAATATATTTACTAACAAACACAACATAACAATTCTCATCCTCATATAAAGAATGAGGTGATCATATATAAACAAACAAAGATAAACTTATTGCTTAATTATATTTTGAATGAGATTTCTTCCTGAAAAATGAGAAATTGGTGTATTTTGAAACGAGTCCAGAGTCATCAAGGTCTTCAAAATCACTTGCCATGTTATAAACATCGTATTCGAAAAATTCTTCGATTTTTTTCGTTTCTTCTTTTTGCTTCTCTTCTGTTTTATTAACAACATGTTGTGATCTGTATCCAGCTGCATATATACCAACACCAATAGATGCAACACCGAAAAGCAGAATAAAGAATCTCAATCTCAAAAATTTTCCTATGGCTGATAGGTTACTTTTCGCATATACAAATTCAACTTTTTCTGCAGACCAGTTTCTTCCATCAAGAGAAAAGGCTAAACTGTGTTTTCCCTTCGCTAATTTTGGAACAGTGACAATAGCAATGTGGCCAACGACGCTCTTAGCTTTGACAATTAAATTACCAAGACTAACATATCCTTTTGTCTCGAAATCAACTGAATGACTGAGTGTTAAATATAACTGTGTTCCTTTTCTTCCACGGCTTGGATAAATTGTGGTAATATTTGGAATATGTTGAAGACATGCGAGTCCATCGCCATAAAATCCTTCATCGCAAACACATTTATGATCAATGCAAGAAGCGAGCTCATGACATTCTTTGAAACATTGAGGCTCTTCTGTAGTGTTGACTTGCGAAGTATTGACGTCTTCAGCGTTTAATGTAATATTTTTATTGAGTAAAGATTCTTGTTTCGGTTTCTGTATTTTCTTCTTTTTGATTGACTTAGTAGAATTCGTGGATTTCGTAGTTTTCTGATTTATTGAAGAAGATTTTGAAATATTTTCATGAGTTGTTATTTTCGACCTGGATTTAGTCTCTTCTTTCGTATCTTCATGTTTTTTTGCAGCTGTAATGATTTTTGGTAATTGATTTGCATTATCTAATTTTATAATGTGTTCATCTTTAGCCGAATTCTGCGGAAGTTTAGCATATTCTGGCTCTGATTTGACTTCTGATTGCTTATTTTCTATTTGCGTCGAAGAAACCGGAATTTCTAATTTATTTTCCTCTTTTTTATCATTTTGTTTACGTGGTTGAACATTTACTTCATTTAAACGATTACTGAGCTCCCTGAAAAATCTTTGGTGATGATCAGACAAATGCTGAAAAGTAATTATCAATAACAAAAACATAAATGAAATCTTAATTATTCATCAAATCACCTAAAACAGAATTAAAAGTCATCTACAGCTCTCATTTACAGTTTTGCTTATTAAATAGAAATAAAAATTATATATTTTGTTTGTTTCCCTTTGTTGAGCTGGAATTTTATTGTTAGCGGCAAAGATTTTTTGATAAATAGTTTTATTCCGAAATATTAAAAAAAAAAAAAATATAATTTTCAACATAAGATTAAATTACTTCTTTGGGCTTTCAGGAGCTTCCTCTTTTGTGGGACTGTCAGGGAGTTTGCCAACTTTTCTGTGAACAAATGGATCATCAGGAAGAACTTGGCGATAAGCTTCGACATTCAGCTGCTTCAAGTCTTCTGGATGCTTGCGAACAATTGGTTCCTGTTTCTTTCTCGGTGGAACGATTGTATCATCGTAAACAGTTGGTTTGTAAAAAATCTTTGGTTCTGGATCCTTGGAAATATAGCACGGACGAGTTGTAACCTGTGGAATCAAATCTATAAGAGAAACCGTACTTACATCAGATTGATCCATTGTGATCCATTCATATTCGGATTGATCGCATCTTGCTTTCATCATTGCTGCATTTATGGACTGCAAAATTCTGTTGTAGTCTGGTTTTTCATCATGCTGCAAGCCAACAATATATGTGTAAATATCTTGGAAATCTTCAGGGAGAGAAGCGCATAATTGACGAACAGGAATGTTTATCCGCATTCTTTCAGCTCTCTTATGATCTTCAATTCCTGTCCATGGCAATTTTCCATCATTTAATAACAAAACGAGATAAAACCAGTCAAGAAGATCATTACGACGCGAGAATATCCTATCTGGATGTGTCTTCTTGCTTTTATTCCTATGTGGCACTGGCATTGATGTGGTTAACCAAGCATGATTCAAATCTATCATTGAAATAGGATATGTTGAATCAGGGCGTATAAGGAAGTGTTTAAGAGCGACTTCGCCATGAATAATGTTCTTTTCGTGTAATTCTTGAATGCAACATAACATTTGTCGAGCGATTTTAATTGAAGACTCTTTAGAAAATGTCTTATTTGGTAATATTGTTGTGAATTTTTCAAGTGTAGGGCCTAAAAGGTCCATGCAAATATAACGCCAGTTTTGAGTTTGCCCGTTGGACACAATTGCTGGGAAAAACTTCGAGCCTTTGAGAAGGTTATAGCATTCCATCTCTTGTTGGAGTGTAGGATGAGGAGCATCGATGGGTTCTAGTTTTAATATGTATTTTTTACGGATTTGTGGTTCAATCGCAAGATAAATGAAGCACGTATCACCTGTCTCTAGAAGTCTGTCAATAAGATATGGACCAATAACGCGTCCATTCTGTAAAACTTCCACCATCATATAACGCCTTTACAACGAAGGGGCTTCCAAAATTTATGAGGATCTCCAATTTATAAAGGGCCTGACAAAAAATAATAGGTGCTAGTAAAAATGGAGTCTGATATAATTTGCAATGAAATCCAATTTAAAGGGTCCCACTAAGGATGTCTAAGCTTGTAGAAAGTGGATTTTGTGGAATTATTTGTGAGTGGACCTTGGTGGAAGTGGAACCTTGTAAAAAGTTAACTCGGCCTAATAAATTTTACACTGCCGTCAAAGATTTTGGAGAATGACAAAAATAATGAGTTCGTGGAAAAATTTCCCGTCATTCACCATGAAAGGTAAATTTTTGGGGTCTGAATTTTTATATGAGGGGTTGGTAAATTTTGGGGTCTGACAAAATTTAATAGGTTCCTAATAATGGAATTAACAGAAGTTTCACTTGGTCTAGGAAAAGCTTTTGATATTGTTGTTAAGAACCACAACAAACTCAAGGGCAGCAAAGAAAAGACACTTGAAGAAGCTTGTTCTTCTGTTTTATTGAGTATTTCAGACAAGCCTAAATCAATTCTTGGTCCAATCTGCGAACAATTAACGAGAAGCAACAATAAAAAGCGTAGAACACCATATTTGAATGTAGCAAGTTGGGTACATGAGAAATTACTTCAAGAATTCGATAATTTTATTGTCAAAGTCTTAACAGATTACTCGAATGGCAAGGAAGATCGCAGAGTTGCGATGGGTGTATGCATTATCATTCGCTCATTGGCGATAGTTTCTTGCTCATCAAAAGTTGTCGAACCATTATCTAAGATAATTAGTCAATTCACATCAGAAACACCATCATTATTCGAAATGGAGATATTCAACACATTTATTTTTGTCGCAACTGTTTACGATGGAAATATCGAAATTTTAAAGCCGCCGATCATTTGCTACGTCTCTTGGTTTGAAAAATTACATCCAATATCATCAGTCGCTGCTCATTGTTTGCTCAATGAGCTGCAAAACAACGAAAATCTTCGAGAATTGATTCACAAACTTAGAACAGACGTAGCTCCTTCGACAGACGACATACAGAAGTCGTGGGCAAATATAGCACAAAAGCCATTTGAAGACATCAAAAGCTGGATAAATCTCGGTATTCAACTCGGCCGATTCGATGACGAAAGAATTCGAAACGAAATCGCGAACATATCATCAGAAAAGGGTCAGTTCTCGTCAATAATAACTGTCGCGTTATCTACAGACAACGACACAGTAAGAGAAGTCGCAAGAGCACTTTTCAGGTTCGGCATTCACGGCCAGGAAACTGCTGCTTTTGATCCATCATCTTTGTCACAAATCCTCGAACAGAGTGATGAATTAACAGGCATAGCTTTAACGTTTTTGGCTGAAATGGCATTGGCAAACGCGAAAGATTGTTTGCCACAGTTATTCCCACTTTTATCAACAGACAAACCTCAAGCACGTAAAAATGCTCTTGCACTTTTGCAAAAAGTCGTTGATGGACATGTTGGACCTGCAATTAGGCAAATGATTGCTGCACACTTGTTGCCAATGATCGGTGATGAAGCAATTTCAGTTAGAGTCGACATTCCTAAACTTTTCGCCGGAGTTCCTCCACAGACGATTGTTCCATCTTTGATCAGAATGTTGGGCGACAGCAGCGAGAAAAAGCGCTCAACTGCAACTGAGTGCCTCAAGAAGATCATGCAGAACGACAATTCTCCTGAAGAGCTTCTGAGGATCTTCTTGGATACTGCTCTCAATCCAAGCCCAGCTCCATTGACTCCTGGCGCGATTGTAGGATTAACAAAAGAAGACGAAAGGTGCAGAGACAGAGCAATCGAATTAGTTGCTAAATGGGCGAATGACACAAAAGGAAGGATGATGCTTGATCCTGTTCCAGTGTTAAATAGGCTATGGAATGACCCACAGAATGCAACAATCGCCAGTTTCATTGCTAAGGCTACTCCTATGTTTGACACTTCGAGATTGCTTGCGGCAGTTTTGACGAAGTTGCGAGAAAAACATGAAACTATTTTCGATGGTTTAGCACCTCTTTTGGCTTTGCAGAGTCAACCAGTGGATTTCTTCTTAAGAAGAGAAGTCGTTGCTTCACCATTATTCAGTCTTTTGATTGAAAAGCCAGAAGATGAAATGAGAAATGTTGTCCATGTTCGCGGTGATATTATTGCTCGATTCTCTCCGAATTTCGTCATCCCACAATTGATAGAACGCGGTCTCACTGATAAATTCCACCTCTATATTGCCTGCAGAGCCGGAATGATTCATGGCCAACCTCTTCCTTATTTGTTCGATGAGGTTGAAAAAATGTTTGAAAACACGAAGCCATCTGATGATTTATTCGCTCCATTTTGCGATGCCATGTATTTCTCAGATAAAGAGAGGTACCTCAACAAGGCACTCACTGAGCCAACTGAGCTGATGTTCATAATGTTGAGTGGTGCATTCCAGAAGTTTGAAGCCAGTGACGCGAATAAATTCATCACATCAGGAAAACTTCACAAATTGCTCCAGATCAATTTCGATGACTCAATGAATGCTGCAGCAATTACAACTTTATTCAAGCTCGTCTTCCAGGCAAATAACGACAACGCGATTGAGCCATACTGGGACCAGTTATTCGACATTGTTTCATACTTTTCTGACAGTAAAGATGCCGACACGAGATTTGCTGCAATGAAGCTGCTTGGGGCTCTTATTGCTAATCCAGCCATGCAGACACATTTGATTCACGTGACTGATAGGTTCCAACACATTGTTGAAATTCACACTTATGAATCTGAAGATCCAAGAGTCAGACAGATTGCACAAACATATGCTGACATGATGAAGCCCAAGCCTAAGATCGAAGAAATGTAATGTTATTGTTTTATATTATTAATAAAATATATTATTGTGAAAATATTTAAAATATCTACTAATTTGTAACGCACATAATGCAATTAATTATATATTTTGATACATATTGCTTTGCAATAAAGATAAAAATTTGAAAAATTGTGTTTTGTCGAAATTATCATTTTTGGAGAAAGTTTTTTACATTTTTATGTTATAAATAAGAAAAATAGTGGTGTTAAAAGGTTGTATTCCATTTTGATAAAATTGAAAATTTCAAATTTTACAGTGGAATCATTTAATTTAATGAAATCAATAGCCTATGTCATGTAAATCATAAAAACTATGGTAAAAGCTGGAAATTTTGCGTTCTTTTAATTTCTTGGATTTTTATTCACCGGAATATTGTAAGGTACTAAAGAAACAGACATTACTCATGCATGTATTTGAAGGTGGAACAATTACAACAAATCAATTTTGATATTTTGTCCCGACCAATAAATATTGATGCACAAGTTCATGAACTCATCCGAAAATATCAAAATACTATGCATGGGTAATCAACATCCGAAGTGAGCACGGCAATCAGTAAATCTTTTCTCAACTCGTGAATTATTTGAAGCATTGTCCACCATTTTTCCAACAAGAATAGCTATTATACAACTAGAATATTACAAATATTTAATTTTTTTCTCATTTTGACTACTAAATATTTGCGATCTTAAACTAATCGCGATTTTCGTTCGTTTTTGGCGCGTAAGAGTATCACATTCGGATATAAAACCCTTGAAAAGAGTTTCTTAATGAATAAAATAATATGTTTCCAATGATAGGAAATTTTAAAATAGTCGTAAGGATTAAAAAGGTTATGTTTCACACATATATATTTATATACTATAAACAAGTCATACAAACAAAAAATAAATAACAAAAACAGAGATTATTATCCTGCGGTGAACGATTATCTTAGCAATTGGAGTGGAGTGCGTCCCATGTCATCACATGTGTTAATATCAACTCCTAAGCCAGCAATATACCTCAAATTGCTGAGAGAAGAGCTTAACGCGCAATAATGAAGTGCATTCTTACCATCGTATGATGTTGCACGGATATTTACACCCTGGGAGATGATGAATTGGATAATATCGATCGAAGAGAATCTGCAAGCGTAATGAAGTGCGTTCATTCCGTTCGAGTCAGCTGTATGGCAGTCAGCTCCGTGAGCAATGAGCAATTTTATGAGTGCCATATCTCCAATAAGTATAGAAAGATGCAAACAGTTCATTCCATTCGCCATCTGTGCATTAATATCAGATCCGTTTTTGATCAATTCTTCTACTTTGCTTCTATCATCAGCCAAGATAGCCTTCTGAAGGGCCGTTTGCTTTTGACCGGAGACGAGGTCGTTAATCTCCTCGGCGTTAGCACGTCTTTTCATCCTCATTTATGAAATTATGATTTGATTTGAAGTAATTCAAAATTTTTGCTAAAATATCATCTAATATACCATTAAAAGAGATAGTAAAATTGAGAAGACCGTTGTAACATTTAAATAATTCAATTTAAAGGTTTCGTCATTGAATATTTTTGAGTGAAGATCACTAATTGTGGTTTATTTTAAAATATACATTATTTTATGCATGTTTGAGAAAAATTTTCGCAAAATTTTGTTACATTTAAAACAAGTTTAATAATCAATTATATAACTATGGAAGAAAAAGAAGAAATTTTGAATTTTGAATTAATTTGCAACATTTGACACTTTCTTTCTCAATTTATAAACTCAAAATGCCAGATATTAACATCTGAGAAGCTATGCAATTTAAATTTTTAATGCACGTTAAAAAAAAAACTATTGAATAAAAGGCACGTTCAACATAAAATTTAGTTACGACTTTAACTAGCTAAGGTTGTTCGAAAAATGATCAATAGTTCACTTAGGTTCATCTTTGACTTTTAATTTTTTACATTTTTGATTGAACTAGCTAGTTCATTACGAGCAAAATCACTCATTCAAATTTTATCATGTTAATGATTTGACTTTGACTTTTTTACATTTTTGATATAAACCTCCAAAAAATATCGTATGTAAGTTATATATCATATAAGTGGTATATTTTTCGGCAAAAACAATATTTATTATTTAACGTGCTGAGGGTGATTTTTTGAACGATATTTGTTATATGATTGTTTATTGTATTGATGCAACTTTGGAATATAAAAACGAGTCTGGAAGATAAAAAATGCAATTCTGAAAGATAGTTATATGATTGTTTATTGTATTCAGGAGCTGTTGATTTAGAATTTTAAGTCGAGAAAACGTTTGTAATCATTCTTTGAAAGTAAAACTCTAAATCCTTTGAAAGCTTGCTAAATAACATGATTTATATAGCATTATCTAATGAAACTGAAATTATTTTAAAAAATATCGAAATTTTGAAACAATTGTTATGATGTATGACTGATGTTTTCATTTAGGAATGATATCAATAGCCTGCAGTCACGAACAAGTGTGTGAGTGTGACTTTGGACTTAACTTCCAAGTTGTGAAGAAATTTCCAGAACCAATGCTGATGAAATGGGGCAATACTATCCAATAAACGTTTAACATACATATTGTGGTTAAAATTAATTCATCTAAAGACAAAATTCGTGAGAAATTACAAATTTTTAATATTTTTTTTTTGCAAAATGTTTTCACTTGTGACTGAGAGAACGAAATGTGATAATAAAACTTTTAAACTATGAATATGATCCATCGAGGATTCTTTTGCCATTGAAATGGAAACTTTTCCTTAATGTAAAATCTCCCGAGTAAATTTTCTTAGACAAAGTTATATATATTTATGAACATTTATACCAATGATATAATAAAACTATTTATTCAATTTTCCTAAACATAATTGTGACAATTTGGAATGCTTCGGCTTCAATTTCTATCGAATTTTCTGTAGAATTGGATTCAATTGGATTCTCATTTAACTCTTCTAAGTTGACGATCGCGAATTCCCAACCTCCTTTAAGTAATGGGAATCTGACTTTTGCTCGTGTGTATCCACCGGATGGCTCATAGAACCTTGCTACAAATGATTTCTTGTCTTCGCCAACTTTGAGGGCGGAAAGAATCAATTTATCGTCATCGATTTGGATGAATTCTTTCATCACTTTTTCTTTGTTTTCTTTCGAAGCAGCGAAAGTATTCGGATAAACAAGACTGTCGCTAAGTTTCTGAGCTCTTACACTGAATGGTTCATCGTGGAAATCGATTTTGATAATGAATCTTCTCTGTCCAAAATCTGCCCATTTATCCGTCTGCATCGGAGCCTTGAGCAACGAAAGCATCATTGTCTTCTCGTGGACATCGAATCCTGCCTTGACATCACTCATAACAGTGATGCCTCCTTTAGAATCGCTCAAGTCTGCCCATTTTCCACTCGCTTCGAATCTTGCCATGTCTCGTTTTGTGTTCTTGTGTGTTTCTCTCTCCAAATAGCCGAATTGCAACCCGAATTTCGCTGTCCTGGCTCTGATTCTTGTTGGCAGTACATATTTAAGGAGCTTGTCATGCTGCGTCCAGTTAACATATGTCTTCATGTCAACGACAGTTCCTTTGAATGTCAAGATTTGTTTTATCGTAGTTTTGTCTGCCTTTCCTTCGCCGATTGTTGGAACTTCGTAACATAATTCTACTTCTTTGTCGTCTTTAGATGATATAGAGACTAAAACAGGTGACTCCAATTCCATCTCTTTGTGATACAGCTGTATGTCCCAGGCAGGCCAGTTGATTGATCTGTCTTCGTAAAGCTTGAATGGGTTGATTGACTCTCCGATGAATTCTCTTCCGTTTACAACTGCAGAAGCGATTCCACCAAACTCGTTGAACTTAATTGTCATCTCTTTTGTCTTTACTGTCTTCGTCTGGAAGTCGAATTCGATTTTGTCGGATTCTGTTGTGTCTTCGTCGCTGTGTTTCAGCTCCATTGTAGTGAAAGATTCGTCTCTGTTTCTCTCGTAAAATGTCGTCGAATATACATCCTTCTTTGATTCATCTTGTGACTTCCAGCCGTAGAAAGGTGCCACAGTTGAAATAGATAAATTAGACTTTTCGTTGTCAGCCAAAATTTGCGCCAATTCATTTTCGATTTCTTTAAGTTTATGCAGTGCTTTTTGGCCTTTTTCTAGAATCATCATGTTCGCTTCATTAATTGATGTTCCAGGCAAAGCGTCATGGAACTGGAATAACAAGCAGTTTTCCCATATATCCTTGATTTCCTGCAGATAGTTTTTGTCGTCCTTGTAGTTAAAACAGGCCATTAAAACAGTTAGTATGAACTCAGTGTTTCTGAGATGAGCTTCGAGTTTTCTGTTTTGTCTCTTAACTTCTTCTTGTGTTGTAAGTGTTCCTCTGTGGTACTCAAGATATAGCTCATCATCCCATGTTGGCAGCGAACTCTTCTTTCTGCGGATTTCGTCGAATATTTCTGACATTGTCGGGAACTTAACTGCTGGAACTCCTTCCAATCTCGGCAGTTCTTTAAACAAGTTGAAGTTCCAGACCATTTCTTCTGTGATTCCGCCTCCACCATCTCCATTGCCTGCCATGTGTATTGCGCTGTGCCTGCAGATGTCTTTCTGCTTGTAGCAGTCGAATGTTCCACAAATTTCTGGAATTGTTGCTGTTCCTGTATATGTTGACGTCTGGTAGGACCAGGAAGAAGGAGTTGTGACGAAATGAGCCAAGACTTCACTGCCATCATTGCCGCGCCAGTTGAATGTATGGTACGGGAAGTCGTTGTACTCGCACCATGAAATCTTTGATGTCAAAAACGAATCTATGCCAAAACCGCGCATTACTTGTGGCAGACATGCTGAGAATCCGAAACAGTCTGGAAGAATAAGAGTTGTTTGCTTTTGGCCAACTATATTCTCGAAATGAGATTTGCCGTACAAAAACTGTCTGATCATTGACTCTCCGCTCATCAAAACAGTTTCATGTTCGAGGAATGTGACACCATCAGCAACCCATCTCTTGTCGTTGATCGCTTTCATAATTCTTGAATACAATAAAGGATCGTCTTCTGACATCCACTTGTAGTGGATTGATGCTGTAGCCAAAAACTTCCATTCTGCTGGATCAGAGAATTCGTCTGGTGGATTTTCGATTAAATTCAACATTGACGAAGCTGTGTTTGCAGATTTAAAGTGCAAGATGGAATATGGCCATTCCCAGCATGTGTCAAGATGAGAGTAGCCAATAATAGAGATGCATGGGCCGTCTGGATCAACTTTAGATCTGATTCCTGAGATGCTGCGAAGAATTGCAAGCGCTTTTGGTACAGATGAATAGAATGCGATGTCAGATGGATCATGGCGACGAACAGGAAGTAATCCAATTGGTCCATTTAGATCACGAACATCTAGTTCTCTAACAGCAGCATCTACAAGCCTGATCAATCTTGTTCTGTCGTTGTTATTCTCTTTCATTTGCTTAATCAAAGCAATCATGAACTTCAGACGATAATAAAGAGCATCAGTGTTTTTATCAGTGATTTCAAGTCCAAACTGTGTCAAATTATGTGATGCTGCGCATCTTCCTGTGAAAATACGTGTTTCAACGTGTCCTCCTTCTCTAATTATCTGAGAATTGTGAAATTCATCGATAGCACCAATTGCAATGCCGTTCAACCAGATTCTTCCTTCTGGACCAGCAGGGAAATCGTCATCCCATGGCCTAACTAAGTAATTGCGATTGATATTAAATTTTGCGTGCAAAAGATGCTTTTTGGAGTCATATGTTGACGGAACTTCGATATCACCACTGAATGCAAACCAGTCATAACGAGTTTGACCAAATTCGTATCCATTCGAATTATCAAATTCTGCCCATTCATAATTATCATTAGCAGGGACTAAAAAACTCGCTGTAGCTTTTCTACAAACTTTCGTATTTTTCGCTGGAATGAACTGAACTACACGTTTTGGCGTGATTATTTCGAGATATTTATTAAATTTGCGAATATTGTTTGTCGGATCATAAATTATGTTCGGCTGTCCGAATGTGTATTCAGAGATGAGGTAAATAAGCGTATCTATTCCTTCTCCGGAGTTTAGAAAGATATCTGTAACAAATTCTGGATTTAATTGAATTTCTAGCGAACTAATTTCATTCTTGTCGTGTTTTTTGTCGATTGTAACGATTGCTTTTGGAATTCTGTTCATTAATTTTGAAATCAAATTTTTTTCTGCTTCTTCCGTTAAAACTTGGGATCCATTGAGAATAACAAGAAGCATATTATATGATTCATCAGTGCATTCATTGTAATCGCGAAATGTGATTTGAATTGGACCTTCTAGCGAATTGTAGATGTATTGCATAGTGTTATTCTTTGTTATTGCATTAGCAACAACCTTGTAATCAAGAGATCTGTCGCCAACAAGACCAACAACGACTCTTTTCATTCTTTTGGTGAAGTTAAAAACTGACAAATTTTATCGGCAAAAATTTTCATTCAGCCATGGATGAATCTACCATAATAACCAGATTCATCTACTGATCTTATTTTTCATAAAATCATTCCTTGATTTTGATTTTTTGCTCCTAAAAATTAATTTTTTATATTTTATTTGAATGTCGCTGAATTTGTATTCATTTCATTACAATGATTGTTTTCCAGGATTTTGCAAAGTCATCATAGCAATATGTATATAAAGTCAACTTTATATTTCATTATATAACTAGCAGTTACACGTAATTCTTTATCTCTATTTTTTTTTCTTGCGCCTTAAGCTTCTATTATTCATGATCTAATTATTGCGGTTTCAATTCAAAATTGAATGTTCAAGAATATAATTATATACTTTCACATTACACAGCAATAGCTGTTAGCAATTGATCTTTGATTGTTTTGATTTCATTAGGGTTATACTCAACATTTTGCATTATGCTGTAAATAAGCTTTAGTATGAGCTTCAAATGGAGACAATTTATCTTATTATTCATGGAACAAAATCCTTACAAAAGATATTAACAATTATGCAACTTTGATTGTTGCCGCATTTAATCGTGACAGTAAAGTTAACAAGACATGAACGTAAAAGATATAAATAGTAATACATCTTTGATGTATGCTTCAAAAAAAAAAAAAAAAAAAAAAAAATTCATAATGAAGTTCCTTGAATAAAACAAAGACTCATCGATTCTACATAAGTATCAACTGAAGCTATAGTTAAAGAAATTCCTATATAGAATAGTTAAATTAGAAATATTCTTTTGTATTTCTTATCATTATATTTGTGGAATATAAAATTATTGCTTTTAGCATAATGGTATCAGTTTAGTTTGACATTATGTATTATGTCCCAAGAAGCATGCTGTAGATGCTATATGTTTGTGCAAGAGAGTGAAAGATGCTGCGGCCGAAGTTGAGTTCATGTGCTAGAGTGACATATTGATTACGAATAATGCATTTGTATTTAGGGAGGATGTATGGATTTCGATTTGATTTAAGACCACAAATTATGGTGTCAGAGAAGATTAATGTTGTGTTGATAGAATTCAGTTGACTAAATGTTCGAGCTGTTGTTGCAGGACAGGAGCCTTGACAACCAAAGAATGCAACTGAAACTTTTTCACTAGTAATAACATTTGAACTGAATGCATTTGTTTTAATTGTGATATTGTCTTCAAAAACGATTTTCTCTAGTAATATACAGCTCCTAAAAGCACCTGCTTCAATTTTATCAGTAAGAAAATCAATAGTAATATTTGTAATTTTACAATTTGCAAAAGTATCCGCTTTAATAATTTTGATAGAGTTTGTGAATTTAATAAGTGCAATATTATTCCATCCAGGACTACTACTTTCGGTCAAGATGGGACGTTTCACATCCAAAAATGTTACAGGACAGTTTTGAAAAGCATTAGAACCAATCGATAGTTCAGTATAAGAAAGCTGCATTGTAATGTTATTAAGTTTGGTGCAATCTTTAAATAAATTCGCTTCAATGCTTTTACAGCCACTTAAAATGTAAAATAATTTTCTGGGATATTAGTATAATTGTCAACAATAATTGTTTCGGCAGTTGATATTTCATTACAAGTTCCATATTTGCTTCACCATTTGCTTTATAAATTAAAAGTTCTCCATTATTTTGTAATTCACATATGGATCGACAAATATGAAGTAATAAGAATAAAATACCTGAGTGAAAAGGTTACAATAATAAGTTTGACATTTAGTTGAAAAATGTCACAATATACATAGGTAATGCGTCGATCTATTATTATATATTACATTACAAGTTTTGAGCTATTAATTCGTTTTTTTGAAAAAAAATTGTTCTATGAGCCTAAAAGCATGCTGTAGATGCTGTATGTTTGTGCTAGTGAGTAGAAAATGCTGCGATCGAAGATGAGGTCGTGCGCGAGTGTGGCGTCTGGCCTTCGATAAAGATTAATGCACTTGTTGTTCGCAGTAACTTTTGAATTTGGTTTTGATTGAATTCTACAGACTGCACTGCCAATGAAGGCTGATGTCGTGCTGATGTAGCTGAAGCTATATGCTGAAAATGCCTCAGCTGTTTTTTCAGGACATAAATCGTGAGTACCAAAGAATGTAACTGCAACTTTGTTGTTGCTCATGAATGTGGAGTTAAAGGTGTTTTCTTCTATTGTAACATTGGATTCAAAGACAATCGCAGAGATTGAGTTGCATCCATAGAAACTGTTTGGAAGTGCAATAGAATTATTGAGGAACCATATCATATTCAGTTTTTTGCAATCTGAAAAAGCATAAGAATTTATTACACAGTTTGAATTAATAACGAGACACTCAATTGACGTCGATGAGAAGCATCCGTACCCAATAGATTCTACAGTTTCAGGAATAGGAACAATAGATAGATTTTCGCATTTATGAAAACAATAATTTGGAAGCGATTTTAATTTTTTTGGGAGTAAAACGGTTCTTAATGAACTACAATTATCGAAACAATAATCAAATATTTCTGCTGCTATGCTTTGAAAGTATACACTTGTCAATTTAGGGCATTGCTGAAATGCATATCTCATAATTTTTGTAACATATATTGGGATAGAAATGTTTTCAAGACTATTCAAATTAACAAATGCCCGAGATTCAATGCAAAGTAGATTATTCGGTAAATTTATAGTTTCCAAATTAATGCAATTTTTGAATGTACCTCTTTTAATTGTTTCGGCGGCTGGTATTGCAATGCTTTTTATCTGTTTGAAATTAGAGAATTCATATCCTCCAGTGCTAGTCATTGAAGCCAAAATATTTGGCGCATTCGTGAACTCAACTGTTGTAATGTAAATGATAAATTCTGGAACTTGAATTTCATAATCTTCTAAAAAAAAATCTTGATTCATAATACGTCCGATTTTGATATAGCTCAACTGAGGACATTCTATAAATGCACTTACTGATATTGTAATTGGAGAAGTGTGGTCTTCTAAATAGATTTTTTCAAGCTTTGAACAGTTTCGAAATGCAAAAGATTTAATTGCACTGATATTGGCAGGAATCGTAATGTTCGTAATTTGACAATTAGAAAACAAGCGTGAATTAATATCAGTTGAATCAGGCAAAAGGTTGAATTTTATGTATGAAAGACTATCCCAGCACGGATTTTCGGGTGCCAATAAAAAAGAGGGATGATCAACTTTAAAAAAAGACAATGGACGATTAACTTCTAAATATGTCAAATTACAGTTTTTGAAAGCATTGTTTCCAATCTCTAGGGCTTTTGAAAAATTTTCCATGATAATGTTCTCAAGTTTTGTACAACCATTAAAAAAGTTTTCTCGAATGCGATTGCAATTATTTTTAATTAAAATTGTTTTTAGATTTTTCCAGTTATTTACAGAAGATTTTTCTGGATTATAATAATTATAATTATAATAAGGAATATTTTCATCTTGTACTACTAAAATTTCGCGATCAATTTCCATATAAGAAATAGATTCACACCCAGGAAATGAATATTCTTTTATCTTCAAAGGATGACCAAAATTATATTTATAATTATAGGTGTATCCTTCGAAAGTTATATTCTGCAAGTTTTTGCAACCATAAAATACATCATCACCAATAAAGGAGCAGTGTCTTCCAATAGTTAAAGTTTTAAGATTAAACCATCCAGGGACATAATCAGCAACGTATATATCATAATCCCCTTCCATTTCATCAAATTCGTATCCATAATAACTAGATCCACCATGTATAGTTTTTATATCACAATCAATACTGAGTGATGTTATTTTATTACAATTTTTAAATGCATTATCATGAATAATTAGTTGACCATTACCTGAAAAAGAATAACTTTTGTATTGACTCAATTTTTCTAATGAAACACAGTTTAAGAATGCCTCTTGTCCAATTTTCACAAGATTATATGGAAATTCAAATTCAGTTAGAAAACTACAATTAGAAAATGCTCGATCACCAATTGAAGTTCCAGTTACACCAAAGAGCATAACTGAGTATAGACTTGTTAAGCCCATAAATGCTTCTTTACCAATTTTCAAAACTCCTAATGAATAAAATCTAGATAATTTAGCAGCTTTTTGAAAACATCTAGCTGGAATATCAGTGTAGTTTTCAACAGTAATATATTTAGCCGTTGATATTTCAGGACAGGTGCATGAAATTTTTTCTTTATTTTTTGGATAGATTTTAAGATTTCCATTGCTCTCGAATTCACATATGGAACTACATAAATGAAGTAATAAGAATAAAATACCTGACCGAAGTTTTTAATATAGCATGCTTGACATTTTGTTTAAGGGATGGCTCAACCGTTTTTTTCTCGGGCCTAAAAAACAGGGTCTATCAGCCCCCATGTTTGCTTTAGTACGTCC
>MRSU01011358.1:0-27549 GCA_008369845.1 Trichomonas gallinae
GACGGCAAGTGGGTCATCACAGGTGGCTCCGACCGCAAGGTTGTCATGTGGGTCACAGAGACTGGCACTAAGACAATCTCCTTCACAGCTCCAGCTACAGTCCACGACGTCGCTGCCTGCCCAACACAGGCCTGGATCTGCGCCGCCACATACGAAGGCATCGCTGTCTGGGATATCGGCGCCAAGCAGCAGATCGACCTCGTTCAGCCAAACTTCAAGCCACTCGGCAAGAGAGAGGCTGGCCGCACACCAGACTGCACATGCCTCGCCTGGGCTCCAGACGGCTCCGTTCTCTACTCCGGCTACAACGACGGTGCCATCCGCGCTTGGGAGGTTAAGTCCGCATAAAGAATCATAATACACCTTCACTAACTGAACTGTTTTTCCTGTTTAAATCAAATCAATTCCTATCCACTTGGAAATAAAAAAAATTCCGAGCGAAATCATGCATTTAATATGATATTCTTTGCAATACAAAAAAATTAATTACTAGCATAATATATTTTTTATGCATGCCTGCTTTGAGATTAAAGAACTTTGCCCAAAATCAGACATGTGAAATTTTTGTCATGTAAAATAAAAAATGTTTTGTAAATTTAAATCAACAAATGTAAAATTCAAAAACTTGGTCTAAAAATAGCAAAAACGTGCTAATAATGTATTACGCAATCTATACACAAACTTTAACGAAAAGTTTTTCTTGATTCCAATGTAAAGACTAAAAATTAACGAATTTCACATCAGCTAACAGCAAAAACACATATGCGAAGTCTGTTCCAAGAGTTTTGAAGAAAAAAGTTTTGATTGAGAAAAAACTTTACAACAGTTTTGTGAATGTTTTCTGTTTTTTTGCATTTCTCGGTTTCTGCTGCTCGTTTCTACGATGAGCTTGGTTTACCGATGCAGCCGGCGTGTGAGGTCTTATATTGGGAGAATTTTTCCGATCCATTCGTTTGGAAACGATGGACGAGATCGAGAGCCCTTGGCTTTGAGGGGCTTTGGGCGAATGATCTGTCATATCCACCATCACCGCGTAGGAAAGAGCGTGGTATGGTCATCACGCAGAAACAGAAAAGCCATATTGTTTCGACTAAGCTTCCAGCACCGATTTATCACATGAATGAGACAATTGTCATACAGTACGAAGTGAGGGCACAATTAATCTACCACTGCTTCCGCGCTTTATTGAGAGTGCACACTACGGACTTCGATCCATTCAAACAAACGAATTCTACGCACGGAACTATCGAGTTCGGACCCGTACATAACAATAAAAAGACAAAGGCTTTACTCAACTTCTATGTTAACTCAGAAGATGATAAACATAAAATTGAAAAATTCATTAAAGTGCCTTTCGACGAAATTCCGCACTTATTCACACTCATTATCAGACCAGACAATACATTCGAGTACATGATTGATACTATGTCGTTCCTTAACGGCACATTTACAGATTCTTTCAAAATCCCGATTGTTGAACCGAAAATGATCGATGATCCAACAGACAAGAAGCCAGAGAACTGGGAAGACAACGAATTCATCCCAGATTTGAAGGCAAAGAAGCCTGATGATTGGAATGAATCCGAACCAGAGTTAATTCCTGATCCACGTAGATCTTCTCCACCAATTGGATGGTACGAGAACGAGCCTGAGATGATTCCTGATCCAAAAGACAAGAAACCTTCAGAATACAGCGAATTCATGTTCGGTCCTTACAAACCAAGGATGATAAAGAACCCTAAGTGTCGAATTGGATGCGGAAAATGGGTCCAGCCGATGATAAAGAACCCAAAGTACAAAGGAAAGTGGACTCCGCCGCTTATTAAGAATCCAAAGTACAAAGGTGAATGGAAACCACGCAAGATTGCTAACCCTAAGTACACACACGACTACAACTACTCGCTCCCTGGAATTACAGGCTTCTCCTTCAACATTTGGTCGTTATATCATGATGTTTTAGTTACAAATCTTCTTGTTTCTCATAATGAGACGCTCATCAAGCGCTGGAACTTGGAGGACTTCGCCCAGAGACAGAGATACATGATTAAGAAGATGAAACTCTCATATGATTGGATTAATGTTGATGAAGAGCTGGAAATTCCACCTGAGCCAGGAATGATGAACAACGTTGTCTGGACAGCCAAACGTTATTACAAGGCGTTCAACAGAATTGAACACAAATCAGAATTCGCTGCAATCTTTTGCTCTGTCTTCTTTATTGGCATTCCAATGCTGTACGTTTTATATGAGGTTCTTTTCGGAACAGTTGACCATCTTAAGCTTGAGTAATATCTTTATTTCCTATTTTTTGTTTAATCAAATTTATTTTTGTTACTAAACTTTTTTCAAAACACAAAATTTATTCATCACAGCATCTACATCTATCATAATCTAACTAATAACATTAATTATAACAATATAACAGCAACTTTTTGATAATTGTTATTTGCTGCAAAAACTAATGCAGTCTTTCCTACAACATTTTTTTTTTCGATGTTTGCACTTAGTTCAATTAATTTTGATATAGTTATTGTTTAATACTGCAACAATCAATGCAGTATATCTGTTGCTTCAATGTGTGCATCAAGTTCAATCAGTTTGGAAATAATGTCAACATTATTTTTTTGTCTGATGCATCAATCAAAGCAGTGTTTCCATTATAAAATTATTATTTGTGTATTTTATAGAGTTAATAGTTTTAGATGCCATAAGAGATTATGTTCCATTAGTATTGGTTGTGAAAGAAATAAATATAAATTAAAAAGAAAGGGGCTGACACCAAAATGTAAATAATAAAAGTGACATAATAAAAATGGAACTTCATGAATTTTTCGGAAATGTCCAAACTGATGTCATATGCAAGACATTTCCACGTGTTGTTGTCAAAACAGCAGCTATTGTAGTCGCAGGAGGTGGATTTGGCCATCTAGATTATTACAAAGAAGATTTAGCGAGATATACAGCAGCTTCAATCACAAATATCGTATCATCTAATGTTGCCCAGTACACGCTTTACAATACATATCGTAAAAATTTGAATTTTGGAAAGAAAATGCAAATTGCTTTCTCATCCAGTGCTTTTGCAACATTAATGACAAATATAGCATTCTCCAGTGATAAAAACATCAAAAATATGGTAGTTTATCCTTTAGTTGAAGGTGCAGCAACAACACTTATTTACACTTTCTTCCACCACGAAGAAGCAAGCAGATACTTCCGTGCTTATCATCCACACATTCACCATTATGTTGCAAACGCTTTGAAGACAACTAATCTTGATAAACCAATAAAATGGTTCTTCTCCAAAGTTGATTCCAAGTAATTTAATATCTACTTATAGATAAACGATTGTATATGTATTTGTTCAATTAACTAAAAATTTTATATTTAAACATCGTATTTCCTTGCCTCGATCCTATATAAATGCAATATATTAGACATAAGCAATAACATATTGTATTTGTAGATGAATGTTGGCGAATATTTTTGTTGATTTTTCAAAATGTTGATTATGAAATAAATTATTTGTTTTTATGGCTTATTTTTGAGGTGTTGAACATAGTTGTTCCGATTATGAGTCTGATGGGTGCGTTTTTGAAATTTTGTTCAATTATATAGTCGACTTGATACAGTTTTTCTAGAGAATATATCAAAGATATACAAATGCAGTGTCAATATCATAATTGGCGGATAAAACATCTTAATTTTGTAAAATTAATTTTCAAAATGAAAAAAAATAATAAAAAAATAAAAACATGGATATATATGCATGATAAAAAACTTTCAAAAAGAAAATTTTCCAATATTATCCCCGTCTTGATATGTTTTTCATTCATTGTTTGCTTTAATATATGTAATTGGACACATATTTCGATCAGAAATGGGAAGAACCTCAATTCCTTGGCAAAAAATAATATAATCACATTCATAAATTTTAATAACAAATAGTATTGATAGGGTATAAAGATAAACCAACCTTATCCAAAAATGGTCGTATTCGTCTGTGATTGAGATTTCGAAATTTGAACATATATCAATAAACTCAAATTCGAATAAGCAATGGCTATATTATCATCTAAGGTATCTGATTCCACGCTTAATAGAAGTTGCTGTGCTTGTTCTTGCTTGTCCACTTACATTTTTCAAGGTCTTCCTGCGATGAATCAGATCTGAAACATCCGCTCTCGTGTTGGTAATAACGTACGTTCTCTGAACTGTTGATCATCGATTGTGGCGCATCTTGTTTCACAATCTCAACAAAGCCATGCGATGGGAAAGAACCTTGTGGTGAGCATAATGCCGATGTGGCTTTAGAGATTCCAAGCAGCTTCGCCAACGTATTGACGTCAACCTTAATAATATTATTAGTACTCCACTCAACTCCAATAACTGGTTTCAAAACTGGATATCTCTGCGTGAGTAGTAAAGCGTTCCATAGTTTTTGTTCGAAACGGAGTTTTTTGGATGATCGCTTTGGAAAGTATACCGCCTGCAAGCTAGAAAACTCTATGGTTGGGACATTTTCCCATCTTTCCGGAGGAATAAACCCGAGTTCTTTGGGTTTAATGATTAGATTTCCAACATTTCCAGTGTGTTGAATTGGGGAGTCTGGCTGCTGCGGCTCTGTTCCTTCATCCTCCGTTGGATCAGAAAGTGGTATTTTGGTCAGCTCTTTCTCCTCTATTTCTGGTGTTTCGACTACAGTTATAGGTGATGGTAAACTATCTAAATTTGAGTTCTTGTGTTTCTTTGTTGGCATTAGGAACGACTGTTCGCAATGAACAGCATCAGCAGTCTGAGTAGAATGCCAATCTACATTTAGTCCACTCGTCGCAGTAGGAAAGTTCAGCATCTAAAAAAAAAATTTACGACGATTATTTGGCACAGAAAATTTCAGAAAGTGCATTATTTTAATCCGATGAATTACAATGTTTTCTATCAGAAAATCGATTTTGTAAAATATTTTTTGCTTGCACTCAAAACTAATGAGTTTGAGATCATTCAAACCGCCGAAAATTCTGAGCAACATCCAAATTTTGAGATATCTGTTTTTGGCCATTAATAATCGATTCACCAGTTTCCGCATGGTTTGATTTTCGCTAGGTACTCAAACTGATTTTCGAATATCAAAACGTTATATTCAATTATAAAAATCGGATATGAGATACATCATGTGTTTTTGTTATATTTGTACAAAGAATTCTCGAAAATACAGGGTTTTTCAAAATGTTTATTGACAATAATTTGAGTATATCGGCTGAGAGGGCTAGTAATGCATTCCCCTAGTCTGCGCAAAACGAATGGATTCTATTTCCACCTCTGAATTTTATTTCCTTCAACAAAAATCAGAAATTTAGAAAAGTTTATTTAATCATCATAAAAATCGATATAATCAGCAAGCATTTCCCATCCATTTTTTGCCGGAGATGTTTATTTATCGTGTAAACCACTTCCCAAATTTCGTAAAAATTTAAACATAGAAATCTGATCAAAATACACTACCACTGAACTGCCAAATATACAATTAATTTATTTAATCATTAAAAAATGATTTACCTAACAATTTTATCAATTAAATAATAGGCAATCTCCAAATTATTTAATTCCAAACAAAATCCTTTATGATATAAACAACACAACAATAACATATTCATTTCCCATACTCCAAAGTATTATATGATATCAATCGATCAAAGGGATTTCATTTATCTCGTGAATGCGATTTATCCATGATACAATTAGATTTTAGTTTGGACAAATATTAAAAATCTATACAGCTATGACTCATCTACAACAATGTAATTTTTATGTAAAAATATTCATCTATAAAACGTATTTTTGATGAAAATTATTCATATATAAAGTGAATGTAAAAAGAATATTGTAGTAAAATTAACTTAACATTAGATTTAAATTTGAAAAATTTATAATCTAAAAATATATATAAATATTATAGGCAAAAAGTGAAAATATTTTCATAATAAAGATATAATTAGAGTTATTTTTGGAATTAATTTAAAAACGTATTCTCTAAAAATAAATTATAATGAGCGCAAGAGATTCTACACCAAATTCAGAAAACGTTTCCGCAGCACCACAGACAACAGAAGAGATGCTTGAGAGCCGTATTGAACAATCACTTCAGACAGATGAAGAGGAGCTCAAGCAGTATTTAGGAGATTCATTAATTCCTCTTCTCGCTTACGGCCTTGATGAGTTAGAAAAGATTCGTCCTCCGGATCCAGTTCTCTTCCTTTCTCATTTCTTGTTACGTCACAATCCAAAGAAGTCATATCAATAAATTTATTATTAAAACGCAGAAAACTTGTATTAAATTATGTTATGTCAGGCACATTTAATCATTATTACTAAAATATTATTAGCTTTTGAAATTATATTTTTTTTCAAAACATCATAAAATCAACATATTTCCTAATAAACTATGCATACTTAACTCTTAGCTCACAAATCAATGAAGATATATAATTTTTAAACTATAATTTTTGAAGACAAGCACTTTGGTAATGATTCAATTAATATAATTAATGAGTATTTATATAATATCGCATTATTTTTCATGTTCTCGATTGTAAATTAATCAGATGAAAAATTTAGTAACGAGAATGAGTGGCTATTTATCGTCTATACATAATATTACTGCTTAGTAGAATTATATTATGTATTTAATTTTATAAAGAATTCTAGTAGAAAAAAAGATTAAGATTAAAATATGTAAATAAGACAAATTTTAAATATGAAAACATGCTAAAAGAATTACGGGTGGCTGTTCATGTCGAATATTTGCATATAGTCATCGAAAAGAATATTGCTGCTTGTATCATATTGGCCGTGCAACAGAAAATCTTCTGCTGTGAGGTCAAAGTCAAAGAACTTAAATACTTCTTGAAGTTTTGGAATATCTATCATACCTTGCTGGTTTGGTTTGCCGCCTAACGCTTCGAATGATTGTGATACGTATTTACGCAGTTCTTTCATATCTTTCTCTTCTTTCTTATTTCCGAAGATATCGCAAAATCTATCGAAGCCAATATCCCACTGTTTGTTTTCTTTGTAGAGTGTATCTGTATCAGTCTCAATTCCGAGTTGGCGAAGAGCCGTGACAGCTTCGAACAACGATATAGTGTCACAGCTCTCACCTTTTATTTTATCGTAGACGATTTTCGCCGCCTCTTTGTCTTCCGGATATATCTTTCCACTCATCAATAACGGAATATATTTACATATCGTCCTCACTGCTCGAGCGTTGTCACTTTTATTACAACAGCTTCACCAAAACCAGGCAAATCCTCGAATTCATCGAACAATTTTTGGAATACATATTTAAATAAGTCTAATGAATCTATATATCTATTTAGAGATTAATTTAATATTTTATTTTACACGGCAAGTTTTATATTTTACATGACATTTTGATTTACTTGGCAGATTAAATATTTTACACGTCAAATTTATTATTTTTAAAAAATTGAAAATAAATGGAGAATGAAGAATATAAAGATATGCAAGTTGAGAGACCATTGACTTTAAGTACACCTATAGAAATAACCACACATGTTAATTATGAAGAAAATCAAGAATTGATTTCAGCATTAGTTGAAAACTTTAATTTTCTAACAGAAGCTACTGAAATTGAGCCATTTAGGATTATAGTAACACTAGTTCAAGAGTATGGAGACTGTTGCTTTTCAATTTTTGATCAATTCAATTTCGTTACAGCATTTCAACAATATTTAAACAATAACTCAGTAAATTATGAACTACTAGAAGAATTATTTGATTGTATTATTGACATGCTCAACATTTCACCTGATTTCACTGAATTTTTCCAGCAAACAACGCTTTTGTCTTTTTCAATAACATTAATGGATAACGAAATAGATAGCTTAGGCGTTTCATCAGCAATTCTCACCCAAAAATTAATTAAATATTATCCATTCAATATTGTTTACGAATTTCTGGATGAACTTTACGAGAAAATCTTGGTTTCATGGGAATTTGATCCAGCGGCTTCAAATGCAATTTCTAAAATTCTATTAAAATTAATTCGAGAAAATTTACCAGAAGACAAAATTTTGCTAACACACAAACTCGTGTGCAAGATTATCAAACATAAAACAACTCTGCAAACGAAGAATGTTTGTATTAAGATATTTACTTATTTATTGAATCACACAGACATTTTTCTTTCGAAATTTATCAAAGAAGGAATCCCAGAGTTTGTTATTCAACTGGCTTATCAATATGGACCTTCAGATTTTGGCTCTGAAGCAAAAAGATCGAAATTTCTTGGAGACATTCTAGATTTCTCAAATGCTCTAAGAAATAACAAAGTTAACATAATATGCGAAACGTGGGATCTAACTTATTCGTTTATTAGGTATTGTATGAAAGAATCTGATTTTGCAATTGTTATCAAAGCATTTAACTATTTAACATCAATGATTAGAGATGAAAATCACATAATGTACCAAAAAATCGTCGAAGACAACATTTTTGCTGAATTATTTGATTATATTTTTTCAGAAAATTACGATTTAAAGATTTCAGCGCTAATGCTGATACACAGCGTCCTAAAAGTCCAAATATCTCCAGTTGTTTATGAACTAGTCATAGAAAAACAGTTTATTCAAAATGTATCTGATTTATTAGAAGATGACTCAAACGAAAGAGTAACTCTGACATTGCTAGAGTGTATTTACATGATTTACCAGGCTTCTGTTGAGCTTAATGACCAAGATTCGATTCCTTTTATACTGGAACAATGCAATGCGATTGAATATTTACAAGATTTAGTTGATTCAATGGATGATAACATTTCACAGCACTCAGAAGAGCTATTGAATATATATGAAAGTATTAAAAACGGAGAATAACAAATACAAACAAATTTTTAATTATAATTTTGGAATTTTTCAAGGAATGTACTGTATTTTTCAAGAAAATACTTGTAATCCGATGTGTTGTCCTCAAATATTCCTATTTGTTTCGTGAATTCCATTAGAATTGACTCATAAAAAGATAATTTCTTCGAAATATCTGACTTTGAGCTATCAATTATAACGAAAACATCTCTGATTTGATCATAATGGCCGTATTTTGCAATTTCTTTTCTCAAATTATCATTCCTTGTGTCTAAATAATCCATTTTTGATCTAACTTGTCTTGCCTTCTCTTTTATCTTGTTTCTAAGATCAGAACATGCATTTCTCAAGCTTGTATAGGCTAAAACATCAGAATTCTGTTCTGGATTTTGGAGAGACGAATAATAAAGCTTTCTAGCAATTGTATTTATATTTTTGGCATAGCTTCGTTTTAGTTGTGTATAATATTCGATCTCGCTCTTTAAAGCATCATTAATTCTTGATAATTTTTCTATTTTTTGGATAGCTTCATTATTTTCATAACTATTATTAATTCTATGATTTGGTGAAATTGGCATGATTCTATCCAATTTCTTGATTTCATTTGTTAATTCATTTTGTTGCTTTTGAATATCGTATTCTAAAACTTTGAGTTGCTTCTCCAGCTCTATTTCTTTTGTGTTATCATTGGCATCTATTTTCATCTTGTAAAGTTTTTGCTCGATTTTATCAAGTTTTTTGGAATCTGAATTTTGATCTTCGATTTGTTGCTGAATTGTTAAACATTCTTCAGTCATAGTCTGGATTTTATTGTCTTGGTTTTCGCGCTCATGGTTCAAACGGTCGATTTTCTGGAATAAAGTAATTTTTGAGTCAGATATTGACTCTAAAAGCTTATTTGTTATTGGAGGAGCTCTTTTCCTTATTAACTCTGTTTTGAACTTAATTGTGACGAGTTCTGACTGTGAATCTTCGATTTGTTTTTCAATGTTTTCGATTTTTTCTTCATTTTTATTTAGTAAGTCAGTGGCATATGTTAGTTGGCTATCAATATTATTAATCTCTTCTTGTAAAGCTCTATTTTTGATTTCTTGAGAATGAATTTGCTTTTCCATCTGATATATTGATTTCTTTTGTGATTTTGGCTGGGATATACTTTTCTCCTGAGATTCATACATAATCTTCCGTAAAGAGGTCGTTTTACTGTCTATTTCGTTTAATAAAACATTTTCTGTTTGTTTTAATAGAGATAACTTGTTTTGAATTAAATCATGTATTTCACATATTGATTTTATGCTTTGATTCACAGCTTGAATCTTCTTATTTAAGCCATTAATTTGTTCTGGAATTTCTAAAGTTTGTTGGTCTGCAATTGGCTGTATATCAGTATCCTGCTGGTCAAGTAATGAATGGTAGTGTGATTGGGTTGTTTTCATGTGAATATTTAAATTTTCATTCAAATTTTGGATATTTTGCATTTCTTCGTTAATTATTTCGTATTTTCTCTTGCTTGTTGATAGTTTTCTCTCGAGGTCTTCTAGCTTTCTCGTTTCAACGGAAATTGCTAAATTCAAATTATCATCGATTGCTTTATTTGCTTTGTCTTTTTCGCTTAGTTGCCTCGTTTTACTTTTGTTGTTGTTATTTATTTTGAATGACATCGAAGAAATCAAATCTGCTTTTTGTTTTTCTTGTTCCATTAGTATTGAAATGCTTTCTTCCAGGTTCATAATTGACTCTTCCGTTTGATTTATCTTGTCATACTCTTCATTAAGAACTGGAACAGGAGATATCATTTTTTCTAAACGTAAAGTAAAAATTATTCCTGACACATAAAATTATTTTACTTGAATATTTACCAAATAATCATTTTACATGACAAAATTTTTATTATTTGACAAATAAAATTATTTACATAACAAAAATTATTAATTTTTTCGCCAAATATTATTTTACATGACAAGATTTGATTATTTGACACATAAAATTATTTACATAATAAAATTTTTAATTTCGTCAAATTTTTTCATCTACATGACAAAAAAAAATTAATTTGAGTAGAAATGATTGGTTGTTATTTGATTAAAATGTTTCGTTAATCATCATATGTGGTTTCTAAATTTTGGGTTTAATTTGGAATTATTACGAAGATTTCATATTCTTATTTTCATTTTTGTCCGTATTCGAAACTCACATAGTTCGTTGACATTATTATTCTGTGATCACAATGACTAACATGCAAGATGGCCCCAAAACTGTAGATTTGGACTAGAACAAACCTAGGCAAAATCAAAAATCGCAAAATCGAGAATAACACACTGCAAAGATCCCCATGATTGTGATATTTTTCCAATCACATTGAATATTTTTTGAATGCCAAAGATTTTGAAATTCCACAACAAAATCGTCAAAGAATCAAAATAACTTAGGCAAATTCAAAATACGTTAAACAAATTGACAGAAAAATACAAAATGAATGTTCCTATGTTGCAGCTCGTTGATATTCCGCCAGAGGTTGATGAATTTGTAATAATAGAGGACAGTTGCTGGAATATTAACGGCGAAAACAAAAAAGATTGCATTGATATGATATTTAAATTTTTATCGAAAGATAAATCATCGCGGCTCTTTAGATTTAGATATGTTGTAGACTTCATGGAATATTTGTCGAATATATATAATTCCGCTGCCAAAAATTATGTCGATATCATAGAAATTATTGCGAAAACATACAATTATAAACCTCGCATTTCGAGTAGCTCTATTGCTCGTTATCTGGAAAGATGTTCTATTGATGTGATAAAAACGTCATACAAAGATGATCATATAGATTTCAACTTCGAGAAAACTGAATTTCTGAAGCCGGAAAACATCGACGAATTTAGGCTTAGATTTGCAGAAAAGTCGGAAAATTTTCCATTTTCTGGATCCCAGGTCTCGCTATTAGAGGCAGTAGAAAATTGCTGGGTGAACTGCGTTAAATTTGTACTCTTGAACAACAAAAAGGCAGCACCTGGAACAGCTGTGACTCGCGCTGCAGCTAGAACAGGAAACTTCGAAATTGTTTCGATGTTGCGAGAAGCTGGTTACAAATTCGGCTGGCTGGAATACGAGGAATGCGTTAGCTACCATCATAACAAGCTCGCTGACTGGCTGGCAGAGAATGAAAACATCTCTAATTCATTACCAATTCTTCCTGACTTCAATCTCAGATATATACTGTGCATGAAGGACATGAATATTTCCAACAAAATGCAATGGGATGTTTTTGACTTAATAGTTCGATACAACATCTCTGGTTTAATTCCTTTTTTGTTACAGAACAAAAAGTTCTTTGATGCGATGTCAGAAAATTCGCATCACTTTTTGGAACAGGCTGTCAAAGAGGTAAATCCAGTGGTTTTGAGCCAAATATTGCAGGCTGGGATAAGTTTTAGCAATGAAACAAGGTTCAAAGATGACTTGGCTTTCTTAGCAATCGAAAATTTTGAAGATGATAGTTTGGAATGCTTGCGAATTTTAGCTCAGTTCAAGTATAACTTCAATTACGTTCATATTAAAGATGATAAAAACTACAGCCCGCTTTCTTATTCGATAATCAAAGGAAATTTGAAGGCCTTTGATATAATGATTCAAAATGGAGCAGATATAAACTTCATGCAGGGGAACTTAAATGTTGTTCTTGCTGCAGCTGCTTCTGTATCAATACAAATGGTCGAATTTGTATTAAATCATGGCGCAAATATTGACGTGAAAGCTGTTGAGCAGTTGCGTCGATTTTGTGCCAATCAAGATGTATATGATTTCTTGGTCAAAGCTGTTACGAAAAATTGAATTTATTTTTTAATCTTTTAAAAAATTTGTTTTGTTCTTTAATTACATGGTACGAATATAACAGCGCAAAACCTTACCATATCCTTTTAACTTTGTTGTTTCTCAGCTAGATCTACTATTATAGAAAAAATTTGACTTAATATTTTGGACACTGACAAACTAGTGATTCATTCACTACACTCACATGTTCACTAATCATGTGTCTAGATTTGATCTTGATTGGAAAGTTAAGGCAAATTTGTTTATTTCATTTTTTCCATATTTTGTTTCGATTGAGAATTTTTATTTTAATATGTTATGATCTAAACTTATCATTGTAGGATAAAACAAATGAATCTAATACTTTGAACACGGCATATTTATACTTCCCAATTTTGACAAACAAATGTATCTCAATCATTGAAAAAAAAAAAGGTTTTGTATTGCATTTTCCCAATATGATCCAAGGTGTTTGATAAAAATAGATAATGTGGACTGTGAAATTATCAAATAAACATATTTTTAACTAACAAAATATATAAATATAATAAAAATTAATCAAACAAGTTGTCGTCTTCTTCCTCTTCGACAATGATTTCCATGACTTCTTCTTCCTCTTCCTCTTCTTCCTCGATGCGTTCCATGCTGTCTTCCTCTTCCTCCTCTTCTTCTTCCTCTTCTTTCTCTCTCTTTTCTTCCTCTTCCTCTTCTTCTTCGACAGGATGAATGCTTGGCGCCGGAGTTGGCTCAGGCGTGCTTGGCTTTGGCTCTCTCTTCTTCATGATGTCTTGTAAGTTCCTCCAGTCTAGCAGCTCTGTAGGAATGCTGGATGTAGTAGAAGCAGTAGCAGTCGAATTAGCGATCTCTCCGTAAATCTCGCTCTTGATTTCGCTCTCCTTTTCTTTGTCTTCAGTAATAGTGAGAGAAGACTCAGCGCTGGGCATGTATATTCCGTACGCAGTGAGATTGGCTGACTCATATGATACATTCGTGTCTAGCTCGAATTCAGCTGACGGCGGAAGGTTATGCATTCTCCTGTTTCGAGGGATGAATTTCCACGGCTTTTCTTTGAGCATGTAGTAGTAAGGAGTCGTGTCATCAACCGTTGGAGCACTCTGCGCTATTTGCCTCTTGCTTAGCTCTTCGTACAGTGCGTTGCGTTCAGCAATTGCGATCTGCCGCTGTCTTTCTCTCTCGATTTCTTCCTGTTCTTGCCTTTCGAGGTTCTGTCTGATGAGTTCGTCGTCTAAATACGTGTAGGTTCCCGCTCCGATCTCGAGCTTGATGAAGTCGTCGTCTATGTCGTTCTCTGATTGCCAGAATGACGGTAAATCGCGAGAAACTGTCGTTTTGAATGAACTTTCTGTGAGATTTTGATCATTTTCGTCAGATTCGAGAGTCGTCGCTGATTCCATGGTTGTGGCGTCAGTACCAGCAAATCTTGAGTTTGCAGGAATGTTTACTCTGAAATTTTCAGGAAATTGCTGAGGATTTAACGCATTTCGATTTGCAACGTAATTGTAGGCTCCCGACTGTTGGTAAGGAACTGCATGGTTGATATTTAAGTTTAATGGACGAACTGCTTCTGAATCTGCCGCGTAAAGCTTTTCGCCATTTATTTCTTCAACAACTCTGTCATTTTCTCGTTTAGGTGGTAAATCACGATCTCTGTAGTTTGGATTCATGTTGTTAAATGCAGGATTCTGCTCTCTTGGTGCGGCGCCGATAATTGTTCTTGATCCATCTTTATTCTTGCGAACTTTCATTCTCACGCGCGTGATACCGTTAGGGCGTTCAACCATCGTCGTGTATGTGTTAACAGTTGTCTCAGGTGGGACTGTATTCGTGATTAAAGTAACTCCTGATGAAAATGTTGAATAACTGTCGATATATGATCCATCAGGTGTAATATTATTTGGTGTCACTGTTGTTTCTGTCGATTCTGGTTTAGTTGAATATGAATATGGCTGGGTTTCTGAAGGTTGTGGAATTTCGTTTGTTTTTACATGATATCTTGGCAATTTTTCGCTTGCTGTTGTGTCTGTTTCTAAAATTCTTTCAGGAACTTTCATTTCTGCTGTCGTCGAAATCGAATTTCCAGCTGTAGACCTTTTATTTTTAGGAACACGCACGCGGACCCTCCTATTTCCTTGTTCATCATAGCCAACGACGTTATTTTCGTTGACAGGCGTCGGCCAATAATTATACGGATGATCCATTTTTTTAAAAAACGGCAGTAACAGAATTTGTCACTTTTTAAAACTTTTGACAAAATTTACATTTTTTTGATTTCTAACATTTCTGCATCATCAGCAAACTTATCTTTGATGCTGTAGTATTACTGAACATAAACCTGCAGTAATATCATTGTAACTATGATTTTCGATGTTATTGCGAGACTCAGCCAAGTTATACAACTCCAAAAATTAAAAAGTTTTGACAAACTCAAATCTGTGACAAAGTGATTAAAAACTCTCCATTGCCTTCTTCAATGATGCTGCTTCTCGTTTTTCATTGTTGGAAATAGTTCATGCATGACAAATCAATGATTTTGATTACCTATTAATTTTGCTCAATGCTGAGTATTTTTGTCAATAATGTAAAATTTGTCAAAAATGTAAAATTTGTCAATAAAGAGAAAAAAAAAAATCACAGCAAAGTTTTGTATTAGTATGTGCTCTAATGATTTGTTTGATGTGATATTAGTAATATTTGAAGATATCTTCATCGATTTTATGTGAGATCAAAAAGCATTATTTACTGCTTTATGAAATGAATACAGAAATCGGAAACAATAATGTTATTAATATATCTAGATAGTGGCAACAAACGCATCGATTAATGGAGAACTCTTATATTTTTCACTGTTGAAAAAAAGAACAGGCTTTGATCGTCTTTCAATATAAATAAAAGAGGATAGAAAATTTGACAGATTAGTCACAGCTGCTTTTTCCATATAAAGCCATGGGAACAATTATTGGGTTAAATCCAAAGTTGTGGCAATAATGGAAAAAAAAATTCTTTCAATTGGCACAACAATCCAATCGTCGCATGATATAATTATAACAGCAGCAAACTACTATGTCTATACCCTTCAAATCATCAAAAATCTTTCCCCATTATTAATAAAAATATTCGAAATTGAATGCATCGAAAAGTTTGGCTTTATTTTTACAAAATTTTAACACTCTGGTTAAAATAATAGTGACTACTTTCCATTTCAAATTTTGAAAAAATTGAATCGATTTTCAATTTTAATTTTTAGCTGCATTCGCTTTAGTTGCGAGTTCTCTGCATAAAATAATAAGATTTTTGATTGCAAATTTTACAAAACCTCAGAATTTTCATCACCTCATTTTTCGTGATGGGTTTGTTTTATAGCACTCCGCAGATCGAGATCACCAATTCCGGACCAGTACAAGACCTCCAGGAAGTCGAAATCAACATAGATACTTCGGAATTCATGAAACTGAGAATTTATCAAATTATGGTTTCATCATTCCAGGCTAGTACTTGGTATTGGGGTGGATACGGTCATGGATATGGTCCTAGCCACCATAGAGGTGATTTGGACGGAATTACAAAAGCTTTGGAATACATCAAAGGTTTAAATGCTAATGCTATCTGGATTACGCCTATCTTTGATAGCAACTATAGCTATAAGGGCAAGCACCTTCAATCCACAGGATATTTCTGCAATGATTATTTCCATATCGACACACACTTCGGCGGAGACGCAGCATTCAAGCGTTTCGTCGAAGCCTGCCACGAGAAGGGCATTTATGTCATCCTCGATGTCGCTTTCGGCCACAACGGAAAAGTTAAAAAGCCATCTCCACAGGGATTAAAGCCGCACGACGAACTCGCGAAGCTCCCAGAGGACCTCAACTACTTCCTCGAGGTCATCCAGTACTGGACTGAGAATTTCGAGGTCGACGGCTGGAGACTCGACCAGTGCTACCAGTTGTTCCAGGACGGACACAACTACATGCACGAGATCCGCGTCTTCTTCGAGAAATTGTGCACGAAGCGAAAGAACGAAGGCAAGGAGTGGGGCACACTCGGCTACATCGTCGGCGAGCACTGGGCTGGCGCAGACGAGATCAGGAACACGACTTACGAACAGGAAGGTCTTAGATCAGCCTTTGACTTCCCGTCGAGAACGAAACTCGTCCAGGCAATTGCACAGCTCGAAGACGGCACAAAGTGCAGCATCGAGGACTTGGCCTACATATTCAAGACGCCTGAGGAGAAGGGCTACTTGCAGGACTCAATTCCTAACATGTTCATCGGCAACCACGACGTCTGGCGCCTCGGAAATCTCATCCGCGAGGGCCAGGACTTGAACCAGTTCACAGACATGTACTGGAACATCCACAAGATGGCTTTCTGCCTGCTCTGTGCTTGTAACGGCCCGATCACGATATACTACGGCGAGGAGATCGGAGACATCACGAACGAGTGGTACAACACAGAGCACCACTTCTGCGGAAGGTACACAGCGACAGACAACTGCTCGAGAACGAATGGCCAAATCAAGAACTTCAACGAGCGCCAGCAGGACTTGCACGACTTCGTCCAGCTTCTTCTCCAGCTTAGGAGGCACAACGCAGCTCTTTGGAGAGGAACAAGCTCAGTCACGATCCAAGGAAATATCTTGATCAACTACAAGTACGACGAAGAGACGAACAACAAGATCATCATCATGTGCAACTTGTCGAGAGACTGGCAGAGCGCGAAATACAAATGCGACCACGAGAAGCTGAAGAACTTGTTTATTCCAGAGTTCAAGTTCGAGCAGGAGGACGACGAGACATTCGTTGTCCCCGTCGAAGGAATGACTGCATGCTACTTCACAACTGTTGCTTAAATTAACTTTCTGAATAAAAAATATTTATCATGCTGACAAATAGTGGACTAAAAATAGCATCAATCTCAAAGCATCACGAAGTATGTTGCTGTTTGATAACCTCACAACAACATAATTGTGTTGAAGGATGGACTAATAAATAGACTCTGATTCAACGAATCACGTAGTAGAAATCCGTTGCACTAAGAAATGGAGCATTCAATGACAGAGTTATGTTGATAAGTTGAAATTGATGAGTGGCATCCTTCTTTATTATTACTATCTATGGGAATTTTCGAGTTGATGCTGCAAACGTGGTATTGGATACATAAACCATCTTTAATGTATATAGATCCACCACTATTAGTGGAACTAGAGTTGCTGAAAGAGGTTTCAGATGTTAAAACGTTAAATTGTGGAGAATTTTCGATGTAGATTGCTCCGTATGGATTTAAGTTGTAGAAGAAGACACTCACGACATAGATGTTGCCTTGTTGGTTGATGTTATCTGTTTTGCTTGGCTTTGTACCTGATCCAACTAACCGGTCCCATGTAGGGTTCCGTTCATGGAGTGCACGAGATGGAGACACGAATCTCACAAAACCGATGAAAGATTTGCATTTTTGTTGAGATTACAATGATTTTGCCAATAAATTTTGACACTTTTTATTATTTTTGACACTTTTATTTTTAAAAATTACAAGATCAGATGTTATTAAAAAGAAAAAAGACAAAATATAGTTTAATCTAAGTAAGACATGCGGCGGCGACTGTAGTCAGTTTGGTCGTTGTTAAGTTCGATGTTGTCGGCCTTCGACGAGCAAGCGGAGCAAAGACCGCGTGACTCGCGACATTCCTTGCAGACGGGCATTCCGCAGAGCTTGCAGACTGATCCGTTGACGAGAGGCATCTGGCAGAGGGCGCAGCTGCTGAAGTATTGAGGCTTGATGATTGGGCCGACTTCTGTGAGAGCCATGTACGCTGCGCTGCCTTCGATATCAGCGGCAACAACGGCCTTTCCTGAGCAAAGAACGTTGACTGAAGTGATTGGCAGGTTCATCGCACGCATCAGGATCTTGGACTCGAACTTGTTCTCAGAGTTGAGCAGCCAAGCGTAGACGGAGCCGTCGACGTGGCCGGTGACGTGCATTGTGACCTCTGTCCAATCGTAGTAGTGGCCGACTGAGAGCGAAGTGATTGCAGTCGGAGAGTCGTGCGAAGCCTGGAGGTCCAAGTTCGAGTTGTATATGCAGACTCTGCGGGATGAGCACGTGAATATCCTGTTATGATTATCATCGATGGAGAGCTTGATGATTCTCTCCTCGACTGAGATTCGCTTCATCAGGAGGCCTGTAGCAAGGTCGAAGAGGAACAAGTCTGTAGGTGTAGACGCTGTGACGATTCCGATGTGTGTCGAAACTGCAACTGTCTTGAATGCTGCGCCTGGTGTGTATGATGTGCTGAGGATGTTGAAGTGTGGGACAGTTGGGCTGATTAGATAGTTTAGAACGAAACCGCTCTCGCTGGCGACAGACAGGAGAGTCAAGTCGCGAGACAAACCACTGTAAGAGACGTCGAAGAGGGAGTCATCGAACTGTGGGTTTTCGCCAACGATCGAAAAGTAGCGCTCTTTGACGGTGAACTCGATGTTTCCGACTTTGTGGGAAAGGTTCGGGTATGCCATGACATCGCCGTCGATGACCCAAATCTGCGCGTTGTCTGCTCTGACTGGCTTCAACTGTGCAGTGCGGGTCTGCCCTTCTGTAATCAAAGCTGTAGATGTTGGCTCGTTCCTGACGTGTGGCTCCTTGAAGAGTTGCAAAGGACACTGACCGAAGTTGTTGATGACGTCGAGGTCCGACTGAGTTGGTGGGTTCGTTGTGAATCCGTACGCGAGTGGATGGAAAACGTTGTATGAATCGATAGCAGTTTGGCCACGTGCTTTGTAGCCCCAGACTAAGTCGATCCAGTCTGGAATTGATTCTCTAACTTGCTTGGACTCGAGTGCAGCACGCATCTTGTAGACGAAGTCATCTGCATCGCGTGACCATGGCGGGAGCCTAACGTTTTCGAGTTCGTGGCCATCTGTTCTTGTCTTGAGAGGAAGCTGGTTCGGATTGGTGAACATCGCAGGAAGTGAGTAGAACTGCGGAATCAGCTCCTTGATGTCTGCCTGGTTTGCACCTGATGCGCCTTTGTACGACTCAAGGACATCGCAGAAAAGTCTGTCGCGGTGGTCAAAGCCGCTGTGTAGCATGACATTGAAGAGTGTGAATGGCTCAAGTCGCATCATGAAGTGGAGGACGGCAGCTGGGTATGAGTAATGCGTGCCGTAGTTGTATGGAGGATCTGTCTCCTGGAACATTTCCCTGTACTTTGATGCGCGAGGCTCTGTGAGCTGGCCCATTGGCTTCGTCAAGTCTCTAAACTCTGTCGGCTGCTGCTCGCTCGAGTAGTCAGCGATGATCCATGGGAAGACTGGGTACTGCGAGAAGTCGTTGAACGATCTGCCGCTCTTTGCGTTAAGGTACAGGAGATAGTCCATCGTAGAGAGCATGTGCTTTGACCACATCTTGGCGACACTCTCTGGCGTCTGCTGCAGCAGATATGCTGAATAGTTTGGTCCGAGTGCACGAACTGGCTTCTTTGGAACCTTCGTCTGCTGGATGATTAGCTTCCTGTAGTTCTCTGGAAGCAGAATTGTCATGGAGAATCCGTTCGCTGTGAAGACATCAAGTGCGATGTCTGCATATTCGTACGTGCGAGGAACAGCGACTGTGATGGAATCGAATGGGAATGTCAATGTTGGGTGGTTGCAGAAAAGGGAAGACTTGCCATTGAATCCTCTGACAGCTGACTCGATCAAAGCGTAGTGGCAAAGAAGCTGCGAGTTCTCGTGCATGATTAATTGGCCTTCTGTCATGCTTGCGTACAAGATGAAGTTAATTGCATTGTCGCTGACAGCGGCAACACATGGAAGAGGTTCGGTTGTGTTCAACAGTCTGCACGAGAAAAGTTTGTCCTTGGAGTGGAAGTACTCTTCTGCGAGTGCTGCAAGTCCATAAGGGATGAAAGGTGGAACTTCCCACCCTTCAAGACACTTAGGAGCCATCTGCTCAACTTTGAGCTCCATGATATCTGTGTTCATCGATATGAAGTGATTCGATCTTGGCATCATCTTAGATGCCTTTGGATCTTTCTCGCAGTTGACTGGATACTCGAACGCGCAAGGAACCAGTTTCTGCGGGACACTAAGTGGATGTGGAGCGTTAGCAACCATGACTCTTGGAGATGGGTTGTTGAGTTGTGACTCGCGTGAGTTTGCTCTGAAAAGCCTTGAAATTGCATCATCCAAATCAAGTGATTTCTTGTTCAGCCTGAAGAAGAACTCGAATCTCATCGCTCTCCTGATTGTGGCAACTTGTGAGCTGTTCGTCTTATTCGTGTTGTTAAACTTGAGCTGTCTTGACATTCTTGATATTGCAATTCTCTGCGACTCCAGCTGTGCTGAATTAGCTTTCGCTGCATCCAAAATGTACAGATACAGGCCGAAGTAGTCTTCTTGGCTCTTCTCGATCCATTCAAGCTGCTGGCCACGCTGCAATGCCTCTGCGAACGGACTTGGGGGAAGCGTTTGCTGCAGCAGAAGCCAAAGAGTAAGAGACAATTCGTGTTCTACGACATCTTTCGTGATGATAAGCCTCAGGAAGCAGCAAAGGAACTCCATGTCACTCGTCAAAGGTTTGAAGATTGTGCACTGCGCGAATTCGCTGGCCAAGACTATCAGATCGTTTGGCGTCTGGTGCTGGCCCATGCAAGCGAGGACGAACTGTGCAGCTGACTTGATCTTGGAGTGCAAGTGCTTCAAGATAGGAAGGAAGATGTCGTTGATGTGGTCATTCCACCAGCCTTCAATTATTCTGAATGTCAGGAACTCGATGAAGTAGTTAAATGGATCTGTCGGGATGTTTGAGAGTCTGTCGATGAAAGACATGACAACTCTGCGGTGCATCAGGATGGCGACGCTTGGGACAACATCAGATCCATAGATTGTCATCATCGGCAATACTTTCTTGAACATAGAGTAGTCGTTAGAAGATTCTGTCAAAACTTTGACTGCCATGACAACGACCAAGTTTCCGACATCGCCGTGGATGAACTGCTCGAAGTCTTCTGGGGGCTCTGGCAAAACGAGCTGCGGAGGCTCAACTAAGTCGTCGTTGTATCTGACTGTGCCGAAATGCGCCATGACCAATGGGAACAGTTCGGAGTCTAAGAACTGCGTGATGAGTGGACCGTAGATGACTGACTTCGCATCGCTCTGGCTCATTGATCCGAATGACTTACGGAACGAAGAGTCTGTCCACGAGAATCCTCTTCGCTTTGATGTTTTTCGTGGCGTAGCCGCGACTGGCTTCTCTCTCTCTTCGCCGCCCATACCGAATGGAAGTGGAGTGTACTCGCGCTCGTCGTAGCCGAATGTGCAAAGACGCTGGACCGACTTAGCCATGTTGGAGAAAGAAAGCTGGTGTGTGGCAGCATACGAATAAAGCAAGTGGAGGATCTTGAAAGAAAGCGAATCTGTCTTGGAGCCGTTAGCGATGTCGAGTGGAAGCAAGTCGCAGAGGAAGGAAAGGCAGCTAGAATAAAGCTCAAGACGGCTGATCTTCTCGCTCAAGTAGCTCTCGATCTTACGGTGACGACGACCAGTCAAAATAGTAAGGATAGAAAGCCAGACATCTTCGTTGCTGATGTTTTGACGGATGAATGGTTTGATGACCTTGAAGTCCTTCATGTCGATGTACTGAGGAATCTTGGTGCAGATGTTTGCGACGAAGTGGAGGATTCTGACGCCAAAACTCGATGAAAGCAGGGAGATTCCTGTCATGGCCAAGTTTCCTGGGACATTCCTGATGAACATCGGGTAATCTCTCAGCAGGACATCGAGGAGCTTCCGCTGCTTCTGGAACCTGCTTTCGTCGTCAACGCTTTCGATATCATCGGAGTTGCAGTGAGGCAAGGCGATGATTGTGAGTAAAATCTTCTTCAACAGCTCTGGGTGGACCTTGACGTAAGCATCGAGCAAAAGGAAGAAGTTCGTTTCCGCTGTTTCTGTCAAGTTGAAGAAAACGTATGCGTCTATTGCGTAGTTGATCAGTGGCAGTGCGTTGATTGGGATCTGCTGCTCGCTAAGGCCCTGCATAACGAAATTGAGTGATACAATTGATGACGACAAGAACGAGAAATCGCAGCAAAGTGAGTTGATACTCTCCCAGTTGAGTCCTTCTTTTGACGCCAGTTCGAACATGATGATTGTCTCAACCTGCTTTGTATACATTTCCGGCTTCTGAAGCAGTATGTACCTGATGCTTGAAAAGAAGTCATTCGGATTGATCACATGGAGTGACAACAAGTTGAACGCGCACTGTAAGTAAAGTAAGAATGTCTCTGCCTGCTCGCACTTCAGAAGTCTCAAGAAGATAAAGTCTGGTCCGCCGAGAGCGTGAATATACTTGACGACGCCTCTGTATGGTACGAATTTGACGCCAGGATTGATTGTGATTTCGCAGCTTCCTGGAGCAGAGAAGCCGTCCTTGATCTTATCCCTGATTGTGTCGACAGACCACTCTTCTTTGCCATGTGGGAATGTCGTGGACAAGTACCACATTGAGTTTGCTTCTGTCTCCGATCCGAACGTGATCTTCTCGTAGCACCTCAAGATGGATGTAACCTGTTTGTCGTCGACATAAACGATCGTCTTGTATTGAAGTTTGTCTGACGTGATGATTGTGATCATGTGCCACTGCTTCCTTGTGAATTCGACGACATCGGAGCCAAAGACTGAAATACCCTCCAAAGAGATCTTGATTGTGTCGTCACCAAGAGAAGCTATGATTGTTTTGCCGTAGAAATCAGCAACGTAGACCCAGAAGCAGAAAGTTGTCGATAAGGCAGCTGTTGCAGTTGTCTTTCGTGCAGCCGGGTGGAACTGGTAGAGAGAAGTGTGCGGGATGTCCGTGCTCGTCGCTGTCGTCAATAACTCTGGGTCATCGCAGATGTGCAGGACTTGCTGCGAGTCTATAAACCTGCCGACTACTTGGTTTAGATGGGCCTTCTCCATTTTCATGTAGTGCGGGCCTGTTGAACCAAAGAGATACATGTCGAACGGGGTGCTGATTGGGACTGGGTCGACATGCGCGCAAAGAGACGGGATTCTTATAAATCCAGGGTAGTTGGAATCCGACGGGACGCCAAGCATTAATTTCGTCAGGACGTCGTTCGACTGCTTCGCAAGATTCGTGTTTTCGAACTCTCTGTGGATAAAGTCGTCGACTTCGTGATATGGGCCATCGCAAACAAGAGCAGCAAGGAAGTTGATGCCGTCAATGGATTCGACGATTTTGCCGAGGCATCTGCAGCCACCGCATCTTATGAAAGTTGTGCTGAAAGAGTCGACCTTCCTGACTGTCGAAATCAGGCCCCTGAATATGTATGGTGGAATGTTCGAGTCAGCGAATCCGATGAATGAGTCCATGTACCGCGATGGTGGAATTCTTTGCGTGATTTTCACGATTAAAGGCATAACTGTTTCTGTGCCTTCAATCGCGTAGTTTATGAATCTACCGAACAACCCAACTGCGACTGATGAGTTGGACTTGATTTCGTCGAGCAAAGTTGAAGCAATCATATTTATATTTGGATCTTCCTTTAAAAACTCGTGTAATACACGTGGCTCGCTTTCTAAAAAGAAGTACTGAAGCATTCTTTCTGTGTAAGGATCCCATTCGTCCTGCGAAATCATTGTTGATAATCCAACAGTTGAAATTTGAGTTTCTCTGAGTGGAGAAACATTGCAGAAGAACTCAGCGCGTACAGATTTAGGAACTTGTAAAAGAACGTCGAATAACATCTTCTGGATTCCTGGTGGAAAATCTTTCACGCATCTGATGAATGGGACAAACGAAAAATTCTTTGGAGGGAAACAGTTCGAATTGTGGATAGCAATGAGTGCAGTCTTTACAGAAACTGATGGAATCTTTGGGTTTGAAATAATTTGATTCAAAGTATCCCAAACTATCAATTTATTTTGCACTGGAGCCCTCAAGAAGTTCTCAAAGAACTGTAAGCTCGTAAGTAAAGGCGCCAAATCGACAATTGTTGGTAAAATTTCTTCGACATAATTTCCGGTATCGATTTTTGAGATTGAAAAGCCGATGAAAGATAAAGCGTTTGGAATTGTTTTCGGTGTTAACTTTGTTTGTAAAATTGCTTTGCGAGAAACTTCGATTAATGGTTCAATCAGTTCGTAATTCTTGAAATCGTGAGAATTTATTGCAGCTAACATGACAGACCCGTAGAATGCATTCGTATTCTCGTGCAGGACAAAGCAAGCTTCCCAAATTCTGGCAAGTGAATCTCCATTCAGCATAAAACTTAAATAATGCTTATCTTCCATGAATGAGTGTATGAAATCTGAAGAAACATCTAAAATTTCGACTATATCTGTGTTCATTATTGCAACAATTAAATCTAGCAATAAAAGAATCAATTTAACATCAGGATTAAAGAATTTAATTGAAGCATTTAAAAATGTAATGGCTTCTCCGAGAACTGTTAAGTCTGAAACGTTTGATATTACAGATGGTAAATATTTAATCGCGAGTTGCGTCAATTCTTTTTCAATTTTAAACGATTTCAGTTCTTCCTGAGGTCGTCTCGTTAAATGTTCTAAAAAGAAGAAAACGCATTCATGAATCGAAACTCCTTTCTTAATATCTGAGACCATACGCTTGAATTCTTGAGCGTAAACATTTCCTTCGTCTCCAGTTTTGCGTTTTCCGAGTGAGCCAAACAAGTCTGAAGTCTTCTTTAGCAAACTCATTCTTTTGTATAAATAAAATTTAACAATAAATTATAAATTTAGGAATGATCTCGCTGCTTATTTAATTATAAGAAAAAAATATTAATTTTAATGATGTTAAATTGTTAATTTACGTGTCAGATTGTAAAATTATTATAAAAAATAATATATTGACATGTAAAATATTTACTGATAAAAAAATGAAAGAAAAATCAATATCACATATACACTCTACCAGTGCTATAAACATCCTGGGAGATGTTTTTCCTTTGTTTGGGATATATTAAGAAATTAAATCTCGAATGATAATACAAACATGTCTTTAACTAAGACATGCTTGTATGAATAACAATTAATTTTATTATCAGAAATTCATTTATTTTTTATATTGGTACTAAGAAACTCCAACAACGAGAAAAATGAGAAAATAATTAAACAAACAAAAATTATGTTTATACAATGTTGACTCCTTCTCCGCGCTTCTTGAAGCTCTTCATAGAGCTGTCAACGGCGACAGAATTCAAAACCAGAGGCGACGTCTGTCTGTTTCTCAGCTTCTCGAGTCTGCGGCGCCTGTTTCCCTTCCTCCAAAGAGACTTGGCAGCGAGAGATATGACAGCGATCGCGATGAGTATGATTCCGCATAAGAAGAGTCTCGAAACTCTGTCCGAGTCGTCGACTGCCGTAATTTGATACTCGCTCGTCCATTTATTCCTGTCGAATGAGATCGAGATGTTCACTGAGCCAGCAGGCATCCTCGGGACAGTGAACAATGCCGTGTTGTTGTTTGTCTTAGTTCCAACGACGATCTTGTCGTTGAACTTGCAGTATATTAGGCCGGAAAAGTTTTTAGAAATTGTGACGTATAAATTGTCACGGCCGCGGCAGCTGATTTCGTCCGATGAGACGTTGATAATGGTGAATTTTGCAGCTGCTGGCCTTGGATATGGTGTGAATGCTTCTGTAGGAACAACTGGACGAACTGGCTCGATTAATTTGTGTGATTCTGGCTCATCTTTGAAAATTTCGCCATCAAACTTTTCATCAGCGCGTACAGCTTCAAGATCTTCTTTGATCATAGACTCATAATCAATTTTTTCTGTTGGAGAAACATCAACTTTTTTAATAATCTCTGTAGGATCTAAATGAGGTGCTGATTCTAAGGGTAGATTGGAAATAAGTGTTGATGATGATAATTCATTGATTCCTTCGTTCGAATCTGAAGATGAAAAAGAATTTTCGTCTGCCGATTCAAATAAGTCTGATTTAATATCTAATTCATCTTCAGAATCGATTAACATTGTTGGTTCTGAAACAGAAGGAGGCGTCATCTTGAGACAAGGAATTTGTGTATGATCTGTTTTAGTTAGTGATTCCGTAAGCAAAATTGATGTTTCTGTCGTGATTTCTTTATAATCTGGTGCTGGTATTTCATTTTCGGAAGATATTATTGATTCTTGAGATGAAATGACTGAATTTGGTGAAAATGGATTTGGATCTGGTTCATTATCATTGTCATCAATAATATTTTCAATTAATAGTTCTGGATTTTCGACGAGTTTTTGCTTTTTGGCTTCATTCAAAGTAAATTTATCTTTATCTGCTGCAGCTTCTTTATACACTGTATTTTCGCCACTTACTGTATTTGAAAAGCCCTCTTGTTCACTGGAAACACGAAAAATGAAAAATAAAATAAGCATTATGTCACTTTTGAATATCACTTTTGTGCGTCACATTTTATAATTATCCATCATCTAATTTTTCCATTTTAAAGATTTTGCTGTTGAAACATGACATCATTAAATGCTGACTATATATATAAATAGATATGTCCATAATTTAGATGATAACAATTTTTAATGCTGGTAGATATATACCACAATAGAAAAATTTAAAATACAATTTTTTCCATTCTTGTTATAATATTTTCAGCTGATGTATATGATTGATGATCAGCGTAATAGACAGTCAAGACTTCCACAAAAATCAAAAGAGATATTAACGAATCTAGATGCGAACATTCAAGAAATTCATTATCTTTCGCAAATATTAAAATTAATTATCATATATAAACTGGTTGACCGAAGGTGGCCCCTATTGAGAGGAATTGAGAGAAAAAACGATTAAAAAGCCCTCAAATATAG
>MRSU01011361.1:0-14158 GCA_008369845.1 Trichomonas gallinae
GGTTATTCCTCGCTCGGTCCTCTCAATTTTTTTGAAGGTGCGTTTTTTTGTTCTATTGTAAAGAACTCATAAAACAGATTATATATATCGATGTTTTGCTCGAAATTTTTGACATTTTTAATATAAAAATTCTAAAATTGAGACCAAAAATAGAAATTTTTATTACTTTAAGGTTATGCACCGAGCGAATGCGAGCGAGACTCAATTTCATACTCGGGGGTTTTCCTCGACTCAATTTCGTCTATCGTTTACATCTATAGGTATATGCACAGTATAGGCCATTTTGTCTGTCTAAATTAGTGTTTCAAATTTGAAATTTTTTGATAATATGCTAGTGTCGTTTATGTATAGCGTTCAACATTTATTTAAAAAAGATTGGCGAAAAATAGTAATTTTACAAGATGAAAGAAAATATATAGTCGAAAACAATGAAATTATTTCTTCGGGCGTTTGAGATCGAGCGGTGGAAGAGTGAGCAACTCGAAATCTGGATCGATAATATCCTTCTTTGTAATTTTCGTTGATGCATTCAACGGTCCGTCGTTTTTCTGTTGTCTCTGCATATTTGTCTTTGCCCAGAGCTTCTCTGGATCCTGAATTGTTTCCGCCGCGTTCTTGTTGATGAATAGTTTGTTTTCGATTTGCTTACGCTCTTTTCCGCGAGTAACTTCGAAATGTTTAACTCTGATATCGGTTTGTGCATCGAATGCTTGGAGTTCTTCCTTATGCCTGTCAAGAATCTTGGTGAGGCATTCATCGTAGTCGTGCTGCATTAAAGCAAAGCTCTCTTTCTCTTCGCGAGCTTTTTGCTTCTGATATTCCTTAGTTACAACGGAGGCCTCCTTGAAGCGACATTGTAAAGTCAACTGGTTGATCTGTTTCTTCAAAGTCGTCAATGATGTTGTTGGAGCGTTGTAAAGTTTAATTTTTGCATCGCTTGTCCAGAGATTTTCGTTATCTGTTATTTCCTTCTCATGCTGTTGCTCGAGGTCAACTCTGAGCTTCTTTTCGTTGGCTAAAAGCTCGCCGAGAAGACGTTTCGAATCTGCATCGAATTTTTCGAGTTCTTTAAGGATTTCTTGATTCTTTTCCTGGTTTGCCTCCTGCTCTTTCCTCACAAGATCATTTTTAGCGGCTTGAAGCTGGCATTCTTTAACATAACTGATCGCATCATTGAGTTTATCACTCTTTTCGAACTTGTGCTGGGAGGCAAGTGTTTTTCTATCAGAAGCAAGTGCATAAATGATGTCGTCATAAGTTCCTTGTGTAAGATTTAATGGTAGCTTTTTCTTAAGGGCCAATTCCTTATAATTATTAATTTCCTCAGTAATTTCTGGTACTTTGAATATTGGCATGCTTCTTCTGTAAGCGTTGGCCCTTGGAGAGTTAATCCTTGGAGTGGTTGGTGCAGATTGCTCGATTCTCCTCTGCATAGTAAAGGCACCTTCTGTGCTGCTTCTGAAGAGACTCATTCTTGGATCGTGTGGTGATTCTGAGCGTCTTGCTCTTGGCGAAAACAATTTTTCTCGAATATTTCTCTGAGAAGCAGGTCTGTCACTTGGGCTAAGTGGTCTTTGCTGACGAGCACGTGGGCTTGCTGCAATGCGTGGACTGTTTCTTCCGTTATTACCCGATGTCATTCTTGGACTTGTTGGTGATGTGTTTATTGGTGGTGGAATAGGTAAATTTTTCCTTCTGGGTGGTGATGGCTCAACTGGTTCCTCAATAGGAACAACTGGCGATGGTGGCGCTACTTCTTCCATAAAAAAAATTTGAGCACTAAATGTAAAGAATTTGTATCAAAGTTTACATATTCAGAAATTTTCTGGCCCTGTTTTATAGAACAATAATAATATTTATTCCGCAAAATGAGGACAAAAGTGATATCCAATTTTTTGTTTACATGTCAAATTATATTTACATCATCAAATCTAATCATAACTTTTGTTTACATGTCAAATAATGTTTTACATCGTCAAAATTAATCAGTATTTTTGTTGTATATGGAAACGAGCTTATTCTGGATATTTAAACCGAGGCATTATACTCAGAATACGGACTTATTTAATAGAAGTTGACTTTATTCATATCATTATTAGTCAGCTTTTCATATCATTTTTATGCTGATTGATGATGGCGAATAATATTTTCATCGATGATATATGGCGAAAACCTTTGAGAACACTCACAATTATTTTGAAAAACAAACAAATATCAAATGTTTTCTAGATTTGATAGTTCATCATTATTAATTAGAATTTTGTGAAAATTTGATAATGAGTTTTTCAAATTTGGTTTGAAATTAAACTTTGCAGTTATAACTTATTGCTTACAATTCAAGAATATAATGCAACAAGTAGTCGGATATTGATTTTACATGACAGATTGTCATATTCGGCGGATATTTGTATAATTTACATGTCAGATTGCGTATATTCTGTTTAAATTAATTATAATACATAGGTAATTTCAACAACATTAAATTCTTCTGTTTGATTCTCAGAGCCTTGAATACCATTTTTGGATCAGTTTTTTTTAGTCTTTTTGGAATTAGTTATATAAGATAATTGAAGCATTTACCTCGTTATAGAACACATATACTTTGGTCATGGGATACATATTATTTGTCAAATGATGATAAATCTGTGAAACAAAATTTAACTATTTTAATCTCTAGTGCAGATAACTTCAATTACTATATTATAGATAGTACTTTTAATAGTTTAACTAATCGATCAATCTATACTGTTTCGAATAGTGATGATACCAAGTTTTTGATAGAAAAGTCGAATTTTTATAATATTTCCGCCGATTCAGTCGAAGGAGGCGGAGCTATTAGATTTTCTTCCAAAGGACAGATAGTGCAGAACAGAGTTTGCTCCAATAAATGCCAAATTTTTGGTGGACTTTATCCATATGGAAGTCATTCAAATACTAAAGTTACCAACACGAATATTAGCAAGAATTTCCTTATTGAATCATCATTAGCATCATGTGGACAGAACATAACAGGTAGATGCACCTTTAATGTTAATGATGGGTTTTCGAAACTACTTTCTGACAACATCACATTGTCAAATCATGTGTTATATACCGCATTAGTTTTATACTCACAAATTAATAAAGTTTCCTTTAGTCATATCAGCAATAACTCTGTTACAGATAGATGTATTTTTGTTACAGATGGCACTACTACATTTAAATATAATAATATTAATAACAATGAAATCGAAAAATTATCACCAACTTTTGTAATTAAAGGTAATGCAACATTTTATATGACAAATTTTATCAATAATGCAGCTCATTATCTATTTTTAATTAATGGCAATGCTACATTTGATTGTTGTTATATAGACACAATTAGTATTAATATTGGAACTTTCTCTGGCTCAATTCCTGTGACTAGATACATGAAAGAAGATATAATTTACTTGAATTTACATTTACTTTCAACATATCTCTGTGAAGCTGATAATAAGTTAAGACTTTCAGAATCTCTTGAAGTGACACATGAGTGGTGCTTCAGCCCATTTATAGCAATGAGTTATGAATAAATTTATCATTTTTAGTTGTATAAAATCTGGTGAATTAATTTCACACAATAATTAAGATCACGTCTTTTCTTGTTATACTAAACCTTTGAAATTCAGTTTAACAAAATTGATGCGCGACATAACATTATTTTGAATTTTTAAAATATCATTGGATTAGTTACATGTTACAAGATATGTTTGTTGTTTTTAGACTCTGAGATTATAATGGACAATTATTCTGCTTATTGCCCAAAGATTCTAAAAAAATAAAAATGAAAATTGGTTGATAATTTATATATAGTTTCATGAGAATAACAGTTATTTTGCTTTATATTTGTATTTTAATATTACCCCCTAATTTATTTTTCATTGGCCTAAAATAAATTTTTAATGAAGCAAATCCAGCAAAAAATTCGTATTGATCAATTTCTTGGCATTGATGTTGGCCGCAATAAAATACTTTGGTACCAAGACACAATACAAGGAAAACAACGTCTTGGTGAGCTTAATTTAAAACCTAATCAACAAAATATTCCCGAAGAAGGATATTGCTGCGCGATTTCAGGTGAAAATGCATCGGAATTCGAGTATCTATTTGATCAGTATACAACAAAACCAATTTTTATTAATAAAATTCAAGCCGAATGTCTTGGAGCGATAAAAATGTTGACATCTCCAGAATTTAACTATCAAAACCCTTGTTTAATCATATCGTTTGGCACAAATATAGTATATTATTTTTATTCAAATCAACAAAAATATAAATTGTTGCATAAATCTCGCAATCATATATTAGAAATACTAAATGTCCTCAAAATTAATACGTTCAATGAACTTTTAGAAAAGCATGACAACAATTTTTCGAATTCTAATTTTTCAGAAATTGATGAAATCTTCAACGAATTTAAAGCAACTAAAAATGAGAATCTAATTTCTCCATTAATTAATTTCGTTTACACAAAAGCCGCCCAGCAAGCTATAACACTAAGCGAGGAAAATAATATAAAACAAATCATTTTAGTCGGTGAATTTATTGGTAACAAACACTCGATTATTGAAAATATTTTAGAAAAAGAGAATATAAAGGTCTTCATTCCAAACAATCCACGTTATTGCTGTGCGTGTGGGTCCCACATTATTGCTGCACAACAGTTATTTTATCCACGTATTCACAGAAATTATGTTCTGCCAGAAATTCCTTCTTTAATTAATCTGTATGATTACATTCAACCTAAAACAAATTTAATTGTTGAAAAACAAAAAATATATTCATTTAAAGTTACTAGAGAACATACTGTATCATCAATAGTTTTTGATGACATGCAGAAAGCAATAGAATACATAAAGGAAAATTTTTTATCATCAGATGAAATAATTTGTTATGGAGGGGCAAAAGATAAGCCAAACTCAAAACCCATGAAACTAGAAGAGTCATTTAATCCCAAAGAACTCAACTATTTTATAGTAGGAAATCTCTCAAAAGTCGCTATTGTTCAAATCGTCAATAATGATTTATTTAAATTAATTGATGAAGTTAGACAGAGAAAAAATTCAATAAGAATTGATGCTAGCCATAGTATATTAGAAAAGATTTATAAGAGTTTATTCATCAAATCTGAATTCAATAAGTGCTATCGTGTCATGGAGTTGTCCCTTTTTTCACCATCAGAGAAAAAATCATTCGAAAATTTGGCGGAATTGACACTCGACTATTTCATGGTTTGGAGTTCGTTTTGTGCTGTCCGCATTGTCATCGAAGAGAAAACAGTTAAATTATATCACAATGAGACGCCTTTGCCTTCTAAAATACTAGAAGATACTCCAATTGATTTTGATAGCGGGGCAATGATATTTTTTAAGACGAAAAATCAATTAAATCCCGGAAGTTTTCCTTCTTTAGCAAGAATGACAAAAAGCAGTCAAAATATAATCATTCTTCCTTATTATAATAACTCGCTATCGCAGAAAATTCTTGACTTAAATCAAACAGAAAAATCAATAATTGTTTTTGGATTAATAATGGCACTCGCTAGATTCCAACAAGAAGGATTTGTTCACTATGATATCAAAATAGATAATGTTTTGCTTGATGATAACAAATTTCCATTACTGAATGACTTTGATTTAAGCTGGCGAGAAGATATTGAAAAGCCTAGTGAAACTACAAAACTGAGAAATCTTCATCCTTATGGTGACAGAAGAGATGATATTGTCCAACTAACAGAAATCATTCGTCTGATATCAAAGACAATTTATTTGCCGTATGTTAAAACACTTGTTGATCCAGTAAAAGTAACAGATCTTAATAATAGAATCATTGAAGCAAAACGAAACTTTGATTTTTCAATATTAAGAGATTTGATTTTAGAAGAAAAATTGAAAGAATTTGATGATTATTTGCAAAAATTGGAAAGTTACCAACATCCGTTTATAGCTGAATTTCATGATGGAAAAATCTTAATTCCTTTGATTAATTTTGCAAGGAAGATGATATCGAATGAAAAATATCGTTTCGAAAATACTGTTAACTCAAAATTTTTGGAATACGCATCCAAATTCATGTCTGATTATGATTATACATCAACAAGTTATTATTTCGAACACTACATTATCGAAAATGATGAAAATATAATCTCTGAGATCGAGTACAATCTTGGATTAGCAGCTGGATATAGTATTAGATCGATGGATCATTTTATTAGATCAGCATCATTTGACAATGAATTTGGATATAAATCCAACAAAATTCTCGGTGATATTTTCAAGAACGGAATCGAAGATAGTTGTGAACCACATCTTGTTATGAGAGACTATAAGCGTGAAATTCATCATTACATGATTGCCGCTAAAGGTGGAGATAATGAAGCGAAATTTGAATTAGCTGAAGAACTTGGAAATTCATCTAACGATTATGATTATATTCGTTCAAAATTATACAGAGAATGCATTGATGCTGATATTGACATGATATATTTAAATGCAGGAGAAAAATTCATGTTTTCTTTAGGTATATACAGAGATCCGCATTTTGGTCTTGAGTTGTTTGAGAAAGCTTTGTATAAAAATAACATTGATGCTGGTGCGACATTTGTTGAATCAGCTTTGTTATTCGTTGAATATGAACCTGAAAGAATAATAGAAGCATACAAACACATGAAGAACATTCTATATTCAACGGAACAAGATGATATGTCTAAATTATTCACTCTCATGACAAATTGCGAATCCTATGCGTTGACAAATTATGGATATGAAAATGGAAAATTTTCTAGTTTTGTTTCATTTGATGAAGTTTTTGAATCATTTAACGCTTTAAAGGAATCAATCAAAGATAGCAAGGAAATTGGACTCAGGCTTGAAATTCTATTGTACATGGCCCTTAAAGAAAAGAAAATTAAAGAAATTTACAAAGATTTGTTGATTTATGCCAAAACTAATCCAGATGATTTTGCAATCGGAAAAGGTTTTATTTTACTATGGTGCTACTATAATTCTATAGGCAAAAATGAAGTTATTGATGTTCTTCAAACAAAATCATATGGAAGTACTTTGTTTTCTCACGCATTAGACTTATATAGTGGAAAAATTGATCCTGATTCAGAAGAAGAAAAATTCTTTAGCAGAAATAATTTTGATATCAATTCTTACATCAACAACCCAACAAAAATTATACTCAAATCGATTTCATTGATGATTCAAGGTAAACATGAAGAAGCATCACAGATTTTATTTGAGTATTCTTCAATTTGTCCTGAAATCACGTACAGATGTGGTAGAAGGCTCTTACTTGGCCTAGGATGTAGAAAAGACAAGCAAAAGGCAATACAATATTTTTATAATTGTTTGAATGATTTCCCAATTGTCTCGTATCATCTTGCTTGTATTATTAATATGATTAAATCAAATGATCAATCACAAATATCAGAATCCGATAATGAATCTGATCGAATTCTTAAAATTGGAATTGAAAACGAAATTGAATTGTGTAATGATATGCGTGCGCGATTTTTGAACATGCATCGAGATATTCAGTGTGATAACGTCACAGACTCAAAGATTGTACAAAATTCTTTTGGACATCCATTTACTTCTTCACCAAATCCAGAAATTATTCCATCAGATGGCCAATACTTGGCAAACAAGATTTCACTGCCTAAGAGATCATCAAATCCTAATTAACTTTTTTTTTTGCTTAGCCCATTCTGCTTTTATATACCTACACATATGAATTTATTGTATAAATATTTATTTGTTTTATTCAATACCATTTCGAAATTTTAAATGAAAATTTACATGCAATGTGTGAAAATGTATTTAAAAAAAAAGAGAGGGGAGCTTCAAAGGTCAATCATATATATTTCCATGGGTAGTTGATTGTAATCAAGGGTCTATCATATATTTCCAGGGGCATTTTTTATATTTAAGGGTCTATCATATATTTCCAGGGGACGATGTGGAATTTATATTCAGATGAGTGGACGCAAAAAGCCAAAAAAAAGTACAAAGGGCAACAAATCAACACCAAAAAAACACTCAAGCAACAAGCCATCAACTAAAGATTCTCAACCAGAACAAACAGCAGACCAACAAACAACATCAATTGATGATCAACCAAAACAAGCAGAAAACCAAAGCACAGTCGATTATACCTTTGTTAGACAAAATATTGATTTGAATAGATTCGCAAATGACATAAAAAATCCACAGAATATCGAAAATTTAACCTACAATAAACAAACAAAGCTTTTAACGGTTGAATTCAAATCCATTCAAGATATTCCGGTTGTATTTCAATATCATTGCAAAACATATATTATGCAAAGTCAAGAAGCTAAAAAAGTATATTATCAGAGTGTTTGAAAGTCATATTAATTTAAATGCACTGACTAAATTGATATGAACACCGCTTTTTACGTTTCAGTTTGCTAAAAAAAAAGAAATGGGAATATTATGTTCTATTTAATTAGACATTAATAAGTTTTATCCTTGTATATTAATTGGAATAGAAGATGTTGTATTCACAAGGTTTTGCCATGTAGTATGAGTAAATATTTATTATTATTGATTATTGCAAGTTAAATTTTATTAATCATGTTAATCTGCTGTTTAAATGATAGTTGTCACGCGAATTGAACCATATTCCAAAGAATATAAAAGAAATTTTTATTATACTAAATTTCATTCGACTATGATAAGAGACGTTTTGGAGTGATATTTCATATTGTAATAACATATTTCCGGTCTCCCTGTAATAAAAATTTTACATGACAGATCGTCATATTTTTCAGAATTTTGTATAATTTACATGTCAAATTATTTCAAAATGGCTTTTTCTACATATTTTTGCTCCCAAATATATATGAGAAAAGCCATAAACTTCTGCAAAGATATAATATTTATTAAGAAATTCCAACATTGTAAAGTGTCAATAACAACAGTTATAGGGTGCCAAGTCAATTTGTCATGTAAACAGTCAAATTATATATAAAAGTGACGTTGCTATGAATCACGAAAAATTTTAAACGGCTGCTATATTTGATCAAATTTTATTTTAAAACAAGTTGCTACTCTTTTCATGATTCACATATCTAAACAATCTGGTAAAATCTCGCTGTTTCCGGATTTGATCGTGAAATTTTTATTGACCATTTAAAATCAGAAAACATAAATGAGACAATATTGTCTACACAGTCATAAGATTAATATTTCGTGATTTTCCTGTAAAATAATAAAAATTTACGTTTAAAAATAGCAATCGCATTATGATATCTTTACTTTTTGCTAGGCAAGTATATTCCGAAGAAGTGTGCCTTGTTGGATTACAAGCAAATAAAGGTCTTTGTCCAACCGGTTTAACAAATCGTTATACTTTCGCTGAAGTTCCTGATTCAACTCTTCAAATTCAAACGACATTCGTAATTTGCGGTGAAGTTACACAACAAAACCAAGGTGATGTATCATCTACATCAGCATCCCCGATTGTTAACTTAATTTCAAGATCATCGCAACTTGCCAAAGCTCAAAACATCGAAATGCCACTTCTAACATTCACATCATTACAGGATACAAGACAGAAAATCTTACTGTCTGATGTTTCCGATTCATTAAGGGCAAAATGCGCATTTATCAATATCGATTTTATCCAGGGACAAACTAAACTGTTTGCTTTCCTAGATTTGACTTTAGTTGCTTCATTATGCACATCTTCAATGGTGTCAACAAGTCTTGTCGTTGAAAGAACACTAACAACCGATATTTGCTCCATAACTTGCTGGGAAATGCAACAATCACAAAGTACATCAAAGATAAACATTATATTGAACTCAGAGAATGAAATAGAAAATCAGATATCCAGTAGTGCCGAATTTAAAGTTAATTTTCGCGCCAGCATTACAGTATTGAATGCTCATCAATTTAAAGAGGTCATATTATCGCAAAGCTCTTCTAGCATCGATCTTACGGTTGTATCAACGAAGGATATCGAATTTACGATAAATGGATATTTATATTTCGATGATTGCTCAATAGACATTAATTTCGGCGAAATTATTACATCCCCTGCTATTATTAACTTTGAATCATCACGAGCTTACACAAAAACGACATTTCCAAAAATTAATTTTCAAACTACGAAAGAAACAACAATTAGCGTAACAGGAGAATGGGCAAAAGCTAAAGATTCCATTCAATCAATCATTGACACAAGATTAAAAGCAGTTATCAATCACAAAACAAATTTAATTTTATCAACAGCGAGTTTTCGTCCTCAGATCACACACAACGATGGAAATCTCACTATACAGCTTGATGTATCAGCCTGTACCATCAACCAACAGTTAATCGAGAGTTCTGCAAATGATTGTTTTGTAATATTCACTCCTTCAGGAAAATTAGAAATAACAAACGGAATTTCATTGAGAACTCTCAAAATACAGCTTCATTTCACTCATCCACAAGAGTTTTCATTGATTTTAGGCACAATTGATTGCACAAGATTGGGTAGTTTCAGTGTTTTCCCATTAAAATTCAGGATGTATCGTAGTAGGATCGGAAGAATTGCTTTTCCCTCAATAAAGTTAACGAATACCGAACAGCCAGCATTAAACGCGAATCAATTTGTTGTAATCGATCCAGATGTGAGTTTATTCCCAACTTTAACACAATATGAAATCCAAAGACTTACTCCAGATGCTCCACAAACGTTTATCAACGTCCCATCTAATTCTGGATTTGGATTAGCTCAAATTATTTTCCCTGTGGCACAGAATCAAGTTGGATTCTGGAAAGATTCGAGCATTCTTGTTACTTCTACCGATAATACGACTGAATTATCAATAAAAGCAACAATTGACGGCGAAAAAAGAAAATCTTTGCCTTTAAACATAGCTTTAGGAAATTCAGATATAAATGGATACTTTACAGCAGCAAATCTGCCATCTGAGAAACTTTCAGCATTGATTACCGATGTTACCAAAAATGTTAATATTTTAATTCAAGAGAATGCAGACACTTACATTGATTTTCATGATCTAAATGATGCATCTAAGGCATCTGCAAACTTCTCAATCACTGGAATCAGCGGAAAAACACAGAATTTGAAATTACTTAATACAAACACTGTAACAGGACAAGTTAACATTAAAAATACTGTTCTTGATTGTAACAGCGACTTTACTATTGCTTTCAAGTCCGTAACTATCGAAAATTGTTATTTTACAGCAAATGCAGCAAGACTTGTTCAATTCGCTCCAAATTGCAACATAAATGTTATTATGAACTGGGGCCAGTTTGTTTCATTTGGTATAAACAAGAAAACAAACGGTCCAGTCGATTTTTCAAATGCTAATCTGCGAGTCACAGCAACAGGCCTTAAATCCCTGATTTTCTCAAGCATTGTATCTGTTTATCCAGAGAATTCCAACGATAAATTTGATATTTCACTTAATGATCCAAATCATGTTCCTGTTTTCGATTGTTTACCGATCCATCAACTTCTTATCAAGTCAAATGATGGATCTTTAACGACAAAAGGCATCAAAATAAATATTGGCGGAAATCTCAGAATTGAAGGCTCTTGGACCTATAAAGTCTTTCAACATCCAATACAGCTTGAGCCAAAGGATAGACTTAACATTGTCTTAACTGACAAATCCCTTCCTGAATTTTCCGTAACAGACAATACTAGAATCACATACTACCTTGACAATGATTTCGCTTATTCTAATTTCAAGAACAAAGTTGAGATTGATTTCCCAACGTGGTTCATAGGCAACATGCTGAACTGCACTTTAAGCACATTAGACAATAACTTTGCTGTATCAGTTTCTCCGCAGAGCAACAAAGTTTTGTTCGAAACTCTTTCTATTACTGAAGGTGCAACAATCAACATGAAAACTGTCGAAATCAGGCAGAAACTCATAGTCAACAAAGAAGCACATGTTATATATGAAGGAGACTCAGACAACATTAACTCGATTGAAGTGAAATGGAATGTTGATAAAAGTTTCCCGGTGATTGAATTGCTAGGAAAACTTAATACAAATTCCATCTACTTTAATTACGTTTCTTCGACCACAGAAACAGTTCATTCATATAACACACTGTTTAACAACTCAATAAGTGGCACACAAAGCTATGGCGTATCAGTAATCAAGAGCAATGATATATTATTGCCATCACTTTTTTCATTTTCGCTGATGCCAGATCATTTGAAATCTGCGCAACTCTCTGTTTTGAGCAGCAACAGCTACTTCTATGTTACAAGCTCTTTAATCACTGAAGGCATTACAACAACACCAGATGTAAGCAAAACAGCGACACCAGAACCAAAGAAAGCTGGTTTTGTTTTCACGTGGTGGATGTATGCAGCAGCAGGCGGAATTATTTTAATTATCATGATTGTTATTGGTGTTAGTGTCTATAAATATCAAAAGAATCATCAGACAGCTATGACAATTGGCAATGATCCTGATTACAACAATGACACTAAAGCATATATAGACGTAGAGCAGCCAAACATGATGACAACAAAACGAAGAGTGAGAAAAACTCCAGTAAAAGCACCACAGCATGTTTCAAATGATGAAAGCGAATATTATTATGAATATACTTATGAATACATCACGGAAGATGATTATGTTAGTGATGATTCTGTATCGTTGCCTGATATTACACCAATAAAGAAGCATCCTTATTCAAAGACACCACAATCAATCAAATCTCTTGCTTCTCAACGTAGTTTGCCTCCTGCTCAAGGATTAACTCCTGTTAAAACATCAAAGTCTGCAATTAAGTCACCAATGAAGTCCCCAATTAAATCTCCTGCTATAACACCTCATCCACCAGCTGCATTTAGTCCAAACAAGTTCATCAGTCCTCGTGGAGCAATTGTAGTATCAATGAATAAACAACAAAGCTCTAAGCGTCCGGAAATCCTCAAAAATGATGAAAACATGCAGAGAAACAACATTCCGAAGCCTCAATTTATTCTAGTTCCAGAAAACTATGTTAAGCCTGAGTTAAAAGCAATGAGTGAAGGAAGAAAGAGAAGGAATTCAGCTGGTGAGGAAGCCGAGCAAATCAGCAACATTATTCATGCTCAAGGTTTCATGAACGAATCAGAGAAGCCTGCCAAATCATCAAAGACACCACAGATAAAGAGAATGAGAAGATGTGCCTCGCCGAGAAGATCAATGACGCCGAATGAGATGATGCAGATGAGAGATGAAATAAAGAGAGAAAACTATGCAAGTGGTGGAAAGAGTGAAATAAGAAGAATAAGCACATCAAATGATGATGAAATCACACCAAGAAGAACTCGTAAAGTTGCTCCTCCATCATCATCACGTGTTGCAACATATATATCTCCGAGAAATATTTCAAGAGAAAATGTCAACACCATCAACGTTGTCGCTGGAAAATCTCCAAAGAAATATGTCATTACTCCAAAGAGAGATTCAAGTGATGTTGATGTTGAAATTTCCACAGATGAAAGCAGTGATGTCTCATTATTCTAATTTATTTTTTTTCTATTTTTGTATTTAAATAATAAATTTTGTTATGAATTATATAATTAATAAAATTTATATCAATATGGATTTCATGAAATCAGCCAAATTCGAGAGATCATATAATATTGTATCTTTTTAATAAACACATACAGATGCAAATGTAAAGACCTGCTTAATTACAGCATAATTTTACCCCATGAATACTTTTTCCTCGACAATGCATGAAAGATTGTAAATTGATTGTAATGATTATTCATTCATAATATGATCATGAAACAATGATGCAACAGTATCGATTTATATAATATGTGCCAAGTATTGTACCTCATGCAGATATCAGCAACTGGCCTCCTCTCGAGTTAAATGTATCTGATCGCTACAAAGTAAAAAGTATTTTAGCTCTTTTTCTATGATCGCGCTGCACTTCGAGAATATATATTTATAAAATCTTTGAAACAAAATCAGCTTAAATATTCTATGATATTTTTAATATTGCAATATGTTTTAAATTTTATATTAAAATATTTTTAAATCCGAATTAAACAAGGAACATACCAAGCTCATTACGTTCTTCTGGATCTGGTTCGTAAGATCTGCGCTTCTTACAAATAA
>MRSU01011363.1:0-24666 GCA_008369845.1 Trichomonas gallinae
CTTGGTGTTTTCCTTGCCAACAAGCGTCTCATCCAGGAGCACAACGCTGCCCATAAGTCATTCAAGCTTGGTCTTAACCATCTTGCTCACCTTACTGAAACTGAATATAAAGCACTTCTTGGAGGTAAGATGTCCTTCGGCAAGAAGAACTATGCTAAGTTCGATAACGTCGCCGACGCTGAAGTCGACTGGCGTACAAAGGGAATCGTCAACCCAGTTAAGGACCAGGCACAATGCGGCTCCTGCTGGGCTTTCTCTGCTATCACAGCTTGCGAATCCGCTTGGGCTCAGGCTGGCAACAAGCTCCTTGTTTTAGCTGAACAGAACATCGTTGATTGCGTTGAGGAATGCTATGGCTGCAATGGTGGCTGGCCATTCAGAGCTATCGAACACGTCGTTAAGAACCAGGATGGCAAGTTTATGCTCGAAACAGACTACCCATACACAGCTCGCGATGGCTCCTGCAAGTTCGATGCTAAGAAGGCTGTCGCCTTAACAAAGGGCTACGACCGTGTTGCTCAGGATGAAGTTGAACTCGCCAAGGCTGTTTCCAAGGGTGTCGTCTCCGTCTGCATCGATGCCTCTCACTACTCCTTCCAGCTCTACAAGTCCGGCATCTATGATGAACCACAGTGCAAGGCCTGGACACTCGATCACGCTGTCGCTTGCGTTGGCTACGGCACAGAAGGCAAGACAGCTTACTGGATCGTCCGCAACTCCTGGAGCACAACATGGGGTGAACAGGGCTACATCCGCATGGTCAAGGATAAGGATAACCAGTGCGGCATTGCCATGGAAGGCGTTCTCCCAAAGGCTCTCTAAATTAAAATAAAATCAGAGACAATAGATATAATTGCTTCCATCCTTTTTTTTTTCACACAAGTTATCAAAGTTTTCTTGAAGTTTCAAAATATCAAATTATCTATCCCATCAAACGACTATAATGTAATCGAATTCAAGTCATCTCATTGAGCATATCAGTAATGCAAAGTTATATGATATAATAACTAATAATTTTTCAAATTTTACAATTTTTCATATTTAAGCAGTTTATACTAAATCAAGAGGGATTATTCCGTTTTATATAAAAATACATAATTCATAGGATTCAAAATACAATATAGTTATGATTTTTGTTAAATTTCTCATGATTGTTTCCATGGAGCTGTCTATCTGCATATACATGATTGATAGCACAATATTTCCAAGACTATTGAGAAATTTTATCGAAATTTGTGCAATCTGACATCAAGTAGAAAAACAATCGAATGTCAAAGCATGCCCCTGCATATTCAACATCAATTTCAATTTCATACATCTGCGAGAATGAAACTGCCATCTCCAAGTTATGAGTATCAATGACCTTTTTCATTGTCTTTCAATCTGGTTTGAACTCCTGAAGGCATTCATTGATAATACATCGATTTCTACCAGCTATGCTGTAATCAAGACATTGCTCCTCAGAAATTTGAAGCACTCAACTGCACCACAGAAGAAGCAGTTTTCGATGAGAGAGATTTTTTCGAATAGCTTCTGATTGAAGTCAAAAGCTGGTTCTGACAGAATGATTTCCTTGAGAGATTTGATATTGTCATGACAATAATAATGCAATGCATGATTGGATGTGACTCATAAAAGTTAAAAACTTCGTCAAAACTTTTATTTTTGCATCTTTCATAGTAGTCACTATCGATGATGTTGATATTATGTTTCTTTGCAAATAGTACCATAATAATACTACTATAATCGAAAGAAAGTTTTGGTTTGACTTTGCAATGCTGATAAATCTGGTCAAACATGTACCAAGAACACTAAAAGTGTGAGCGGCAAAATCTATTTCTATGCATAAGAGAATGAAATGAATAGAAAGATTAAAAAAATAATAAAAATGTCGTTTAATAGACATATAAAAAAGTAGAAAATATTAATTTTGCTGGGCTGTGTCATTGTCGACAGTGAAGTTCTCGTAAATCAATGACTGGTTGGTGAATCTGTGGAGAAATGGTGTAATCTGATCGGCGCCACGTGGGAAGACTATCAAAAGAGTGTTATCCTTGTTGAAGTTCTTTCTATCATCATTTAAGTCGCGAGCATTGCCTGAAGTTGATCAATTGATATTTATATTTTGCAATTTGGACCTGGAAAACATAATATTTATCAAAACAGCTATGTGTAGATTGGAATAAAATAGGACAATAAGGTTTATTCAAGAATTAAAAAAAAACACAAAATTATTCAATTTTAATGATGTTTCCAGGCATAATGGATACTGCACATTCCGAAACAAAAAAAAACATGATCCGATTTACAACCACATTTGTCACTTTTTATTCTTAAAAATTTTTCAAAAATGTTGTTTTTTATTATTAATTTCGTGAAAAGTGTTGCTGAAAATAAGGCAGTATATGTACACACACACCCTCGGCCTGAGAGCAACGAAGAATTCAACATCCAAGTTAATTACTATTCACATCTTAAGTGTAGAGGATTGGATGTTAATGTTCTTTCTCAGGATTGGGTTGTCGATGATCCAGCAGCAGTAGCAGGTGAATTAGCTTCAAAATTTTCAATCGATTATAATTCTGTTTTAAACTGGCTTAATAGAGCCAAATGGACAGTACAATCTAAGCGTGCCTTCCACACATTCGGCATGGGTCAGCCAAGCGAAACTTCCAGATCTTCACATTTGCAATCTTCTGTTGTTAAAGTTTCTAAAGTGAATGGACAGTATGTTGTCAATGCACGCCAAGTCTACACTGATGGACATTTCGATTTGATCACAGAATTCGCAGCTTATGGTTCAACCGCTGTTACACATTGGGTGAGAAAATTGTCAAAGGAAGATGCCCTTCCTAAGCTATCAGATATTATCCTTAACCAGATCTACCAGAGAATGCAGCAGAAGATTAGCCCTCAATTTAACGCATTCACCCAAATTTAAAAATTTAAAATTTCTTATTAATTAACCGTATATCAACAATTCATCACATTTCCTATTTAATACATTGCTTATTTCAATCGTATTTGAAATAATTTTTCTGGATTTTAAAACTTGATATCTGATGTTTTTACGTATATAATTAAAATATTTATAGAAAAATTACCAATTTTTATTGTTTAACAACAGAAAATAACTATTATTGATGAAATTAATTTCCATATCTTATGGAGAAAGTTATTCAAAACTAAATTAGTTAATGAATATGATCTTTCTAACCTATTGAAAGTGTTGGTTAATCAAATTTATGCCAATTTACTTCAAATTAAATATCAAATATTTTTCGACCAAAAATCACTGAATTAGATATGATATTTATTGATAAAAATGATATTATTATAGTATATTCTTCCTATCTGGAAAGAAATTAAGTATTAAATAAAATTTGATAATGAATATGACAAATAAAGCTTTATTGCCTGAGAATAAGTGTTCTATATACCGTAGAAAGTGATGGATCAGCATTCTGTAAATATTCTTCAGCTTTGGCCTTGAAGGCTGCATAATGTCCAGGATTGGATACTTTCTCTAGCAATGAAGCACCATAGAATATGTAAATAACAGAATCAAGGGCTGGAACAGAAGAAAGAAGCTGTGCTGCCATCGATAGGAACAATCTCGACAAACGCTTCTCTGCGATGCCTCTCATGAACTCCTCGAATGGTTTCTCTGTGACCATATCTACATAATTCTCGAAAATAATCCTAATTAATGGAAGATAGTGAATTTCAAAGCCATCTTCGTCATCAGGCATAGACATGACGTTTATTGTCCTTGCCAAGCTTGCAAAGCTCTTCATTCTCATAGTTGGATTGAAATTATCTAAAATCGATTTAAATGAGGATTGGAGCCATTGCTGATCAACTTCTGGTGATATCAAGACCTTAAAAGCCGCTAGTGCGATCGTTGGATTGCTGTTTGTCGTTGCAACATATAATCTTTGTGCGACAGTTGCGAATGAACTTGTAGGATAGAAATTCTTGACATGGAGCCATGTCAAATAAACAGAAAATGAGTCTCCTTTCATTTGCATGATTTTCTCGATAATTTTAGAATCTTTTGTTCCGAGTCTTGCGAGTAAATACAGGTAGAATGGGAATTGGTCGTGGTTAACGTTGCCCATTATAACTGTCTCGAGCTCTGGATAAGCGTCTCTGTGTCTCGCGAGGAATTGAAGTGTAGCTAGGTTGTTGAAATCTTCCTTTGTGCCAATCTTGATGAGATCCTCCGGGATTGTCTCAAGGCGGCCCAAGAAGTGAAGAATTCTCTGCTTGTAAGGTAATGCTAAAATTTTATAAATTTCGGCGAGTTTCCTTGGCATTCCATCAGATCTCAATATCTGTATTGCTGATCTCTCGAAATCTGGCAAATCAACAAGCAACGAGACAACTTCATGTATCAATGGCAATAATGGCGTCACGTTTTCTTTTCCGAAGAGTCCTTTCTTCTGGACTTTGGTGATTTCGGACGGTGGATTGGAGAGCAGTGAAATTGTTGTTTTGATCAATAAATCGGTGCAGCTTGGAAGTCTTGAAGCTAAAAAGAAGAGAACACGATAAAGATATGAGGCTTGTTCAGTGATATTTTTGGATGTGATTGTCTTAGCTATTTTGTCAAGGAGTGATGGGACGATTGGAGCTGAATATGCGAAATGTGCATGAGATATTATATGAAAACAGGTTAATTTGAAGCATTTTGTTTCTTCCTTCATTTCTCTTTCGAGGATATCACATAAAGGACCAAGCAAATTCTGATCTGGCGAATAGAAACATAAATTCTTCAATGAATGGCGAAGTTTTTTCGCTGGTTCTTTGGAATTCGCTAACGATTGTGTGATACTCGTGATGGCCTCGATTGTTGACTGGTGCTTGAGTGTTGTAGCGTTTTCTCCTGATACCAACATTTCGAATTATTATTAACCTTTTTTTCTATATCGAAAAATTGACAATTTACGATTATTTTGAATTCAATTTTAAACCATTTCAATATAATATAAAATTAGATATAAATCAAAATAGAAGCAACAATAAATTTTACTACGATTATTTTCTATTCAAAATTCAATTAATTCAAAATTAAGATATAATCTATAATTAATATACTATAATTTTTGTTAAAAATTTCATTATTTTGCCAATAAAATTTTTGTAAACTTTTGTAAAGTTGTTCGAACTTTGATTTATTTGGAACTCATCATTAGCATTGATTGTCCATGTCAATGTTTTCTCACGCTGGAATTTCTCAATAAAATTAATTTATTATTTTTTTCATAATTAAATTAAGCACAAGGACATGATTTCATTTCATAATCTATTTCCAATCAGCTAAAAATTTAGAAATACAATGTCTATTTTGGACAATTTTGATTTTTGAACCAAAATATTTTCAAAAATCAAAAAATAATCAGAGCAAATCTTGTAACTCTCTAAAAATACGCATTAAAATGAATTTCCAATTATATATATAAGGTTTTAAAATGATTAGAAGAAAAATCTGAAATAATAATAAATCTACTAAAAAAAGTCATACTTAAATAATAATTTATTCTCCATTAGTAAATTCAACAAGTGGTATCGTCATCATTGTCTTCCTATCTGTCCATTTCGGTGCTGGCCTCATGACGCTTAACTGCGGTGCATCTTCTTTGAGTTTTGCTCCTAAAAGTGCAGATATGTCTGAGAGATCAGTCTCATTCGGGTCGAACTCCAAGTCGTCGGCCTCTGGATCGATTTCGTCCTGGAGCTGCATCGTGGCGAAAATAACAGGAAGAGCAAACTGTGTCTTTGGTGCCTCTGGCGGCGGAGCTGTTGGCGGGACAATGCCGTAGCGTCCACTTGTTGCGATGTACTCTGTAACCATCGAAGCGAGTGGGTCGACGCTCATATCCACACTGTTGAGGCTAGCGAGAGTGAAAAGAGATGGAACAGGATTGACGAAATTCTGCTCAAACAACAGCTCAGATGTGTTGACCTGCTCAGGTATTGGATCGTCTGTATCTGTCTCAATAGGCCTTGGAACTCTTGTAGCGAAATCTCCACTCAATGAAAGGAAGAGCGACAGTCTTTGATTTGTTGTAGATAACTGACGCTTCATTGCGAGTTTCTGGTTGATCTTCTTGACTTCGTTGAAGTGTGCGATTGACGCTAAGTCTTCAATTGGCCTGTTGAATGATAATATGTGTGGTGAGCTTAGCAATAAGTCGTAAATCCATACTAACTGGTCTGACTCTTTGATAGATGTCTTATCTAAACAGAGTTCAGCGATTGAAAGTGATTCTTGGATGAAATTAGCTAATGCGCGTGCTGCTGATGACGAGAATGAGTTTCCAGCGATGGATAATGACGTCAAACGTGGAATTTCTGTGAGTGATGTGATGAATTTCGTCAAAACATCTGTCTTTGAGTATTCTGTTGTATTGCAGAGCTCTAAGCCCCACAATTCGCGGACAGAGAAAAACTTTGTCAATTGGTCTAAGCAGCTCTCGACATCTACGTCCTTGAAGCAGTGATTTAACGCGAGATGCATTAATTTCATCTGAGAATTAGTCAAAAGTGGGCTCTGAGTGTCAACAAACCTCAGCAACTTCTCAAATGTGCGGCTGTCGAATGTGTTGTAGCTGAGATTGAGCTCAGTGATGACTGGTCTGAAGGATTCGATTGGAAGAGATGCGAAAACTTGTGACCAAATCTTGGCTGGCTTCGTTCCATCGATTATCAAAGCGAGTGGCATCTTTCTCGTCCAGCGGCAAATGGCTGTGAAGAAGGCAGTTAATGCATCTGGCGTCCATTCGCATTCTCCGACGTTTACTTCGAGAAGGGACTGGCTGATGGCTTCATCTATCGGCATGTTCATCTTACCGAAGTTCCTTCTGAGGACTAAGCATTGGATTTGAGATTGAGATCTCGCGAGTTCAAGGAGCATCTGGCAAACGTCGATGTTGCATGACTCCATGTGCAATGAGCGAAGTGTCTGCTTAGAACGGATGACTTCTAACGCGAAATCGATGAAATTCGTGTTACTCTTGCAATCGATGAAAGCCAGCGAAGTAAGGTTGTTGAAAATGGCGTAGTTTTCAAGCGCACTGACAAATGTCTTAGAAAGAGCGTCATTGAACTGAACGTTATTTATTACAAATGATTCGATGGAATAAGTGGCAGATTTAAGCTGGTTGAAGAAGTTGTTGACGAAATCTGATTTGCAGTTGATAATGTTGACTGTGTTGACGTGGTTGTAAGGAGATCTGCGGATTGCTAATCCATCGAAATTCGCTGTTTCGTAGTTCTTAAATGTGACAGCGAAGAATCTGTTGACAGCTGTGAGAACCCAGGAAACCAACTGGCCGAGCTTTTGAGGTGTAAAGTTATCGAAAATTAAATATCTGATCTGGCCTTCCATTGATAGGGCGAAGAAGACCGCTGCGGAGTCCTGAAGATCGAAGTTATTGAATGTAAATGATTTGCGAGGGTTTTGGTCGTAAGCTGAAAATAATTGTACAATCGGCTTCTCGATTTCAACTTTCTTTGAGATTGTGGCGGAGATATAGCGGTGAAGAAGTATATTTGGTGGTCTTTTTGTCGGAGACTCGATTTTATCGGCGGCCGAGATGTATTGAACGCCAGGAAGCGTTGCAATGTTGATTTGATAGAGCAAGTACTTGTATTGCGTGAAGATGAGTGTCATAAGCGATGCAGACTCGGGCAAAATGAATTGATATGTTGCGTTTTTGAATTTAAGTGTTAATTCGTCCTTATCGCATGAAGCTTCGACCAAATCAAAGATAGATTCAATCTGGCTGATCTCGAATGTGCCCTTTATGAATGTTTTCGTCATAATATATAAGCAGCATTCTGTTAATAATAAATATCTTTGCTCTTTCTTGCCTTCAACGACCATATTGACTTCACCAACCCACTGCTTGTTCTCAGATGGGTCTTTCCTCAGTTCCAGAATCTTCTGAATCAAGTCAGATCGAAGAGGAACGAAAGTCATCGAAAAACTAAATTTAAAAACTTGTTGAAAAGTGACAAAATGTTAATATGACATTCTTTTTTGACAGCGGAAATTGCTCTATAATGATCTATTAATGCGGAATACCACAAATTTTCAAAGTTTTGATTGTAATATTTTTTTCATTTTTTTGAAATATGACAATATGAGCAAATTCCTTATAAATATAGTTTTATTTGTTTATATCCATATTAAAATTTTAATTAATTGTTACTAAAAATGTTTAATTTTTATCGAGAAAATTTATAAATTTATATGAAGATGTGATATTCGATATTTGATATAAACATTACGATGTTAAGCAATATTTTATGAGAAATATGACTTGTTGCTATGTTATTGTAATGTATAATCTACCGGGGAAAGAAATTTTGCGAAAATCTAATAGAATAATAGAAAATCTATTACAAGCTTATATTCAAACTGCCAAGTCACCAGCACGTAATATTTTTTTGAATTCTTATTTTTCCAGTAAAATAATGCTTTTTGATGATAAATAAGATGTGTATCATGAGATATCAGAAATCTATATGTATGTTATATATGTGTTTCTGAATAAAACCTGATTTTGAATTGGATAAAATAATTTTTTGCGAACTATAGCATAATATTGTGTGTTCATTCACCAAAAACGTTTGTTATGAAATTATTGATTCTTTCATTAAATTCATCAGATAAATCATCTTGAATCTCAACTAACCAGTTTTGAAGGTCATAGTCCGCCGCATATTGGACAAATTGATCTCTATTATATAAAGATTTCGTGTAAATCATTTCATAAGCCATGAAAATTTGTTGAGAATAATTTTGGAATTCAGAAATCTTCGAAAGAAGCTCAAAAGATTCAGCTGAGATAAATTCTGGTAGGCAATGATCTATATTCGCTAAAATCTTGAAAATTATTTTGAACGAATATTTCAGCTGATATGAGCTGAAATTCTCTGTATTTTGGAATAGAAAATTGATTCCACCATTTTGAAGAAACAATTCGAAATCATTGTCAACAATTATCCAAATAATCTTCATTCCAACTGAAGCTACATCTTCAGACACTCTTGAATCAGTTATTCTCATAATTAAATCTAATTTCAGCTTCAAAATCTCTGGATTTTGTTGAACAAAAGGAATTAAACCAGAAAACAGCATCAACAAATCATCTGAATGTGTTTCTGGTGATATTAGCTCAATTTCTTTGTCCATATCAATATCTTGGAATAGTTCTATATTAAATTGATTGTTTTTGAAAATTAAATAAATTCCTTTGAATGCTGTGAAAATTTCATTGCTGTGATTGATTAATAAGGATAAAGTGAAGCAAATCATATCGAGGAGTTCATCAGAAACAACATCTTCACATAAATACAAAATTAAATTTACAAAAGTCTTGCAAATATAAGGTCTTTGCTTTGAAACAATCAGCTTGATAAAGCCAACTTCATCTGCCTGTGGTTGAATAAGTCTAATAAGTTTTTCATGATTCAAACACAATATTAATTCATTCATTATTTCTTTCTTGAAATTAATTAATGCAGAATATATCCATAGTGCGAAATTGGTTACTCTTGTTGGAACATCTAGTATGAAATCATTTATTGCATGATAATATTGTTTTTCATTAAAAATTTCTGCGCAACCTTCAATATAATCGATTATATAGTATAAGCATAGTAATATAGATGATACTAGATCTAAATTTGTATATTTGAGTCCATTTAGAACTAAAAAATCGATGAATTCGGATTCAATAAGATGTGTCACTTGTTTTGGATGTGCAGTACTCAAATAATGTAAGAATATGTTGATTTTCTCATATAATTGTTCAGTATTTTTAGACTGATCCGCTTGAAATATTTCTTGAATTAAAATATCATCATGAAAATCGTGAAATTTCATATCAGACTGAACTTCATCGTCGAACTGCTTCAAACTGATAATCTTTTCGCCTTTCTTTGTTTGAAATAAATATAAATCATCTTTATATTCCATTGCATTAAAAATTTAGCAGGGTCTCGAATGGTGTAATAACCCCTTTTTGTTTATTTTACTTCATTAATCATATCTATATATAAATATTTTCACTTTTTCCAATATAACATTATGAAAAAAAGCCTATATTTATTTTCAAATTTTGCATTTTATGAATTTAGCATAAATACTATGCTATTTTGATGAGCTTACATGTTTTATGTAATAATTTTTTCAGTTTTGATGAGTGTTCAGCCTTTATCTGATATTGCAATTGATGAACTAATCAAACAAATAAATCCTGAATCACCTCAGCTACTGCAAGTCTTAGAAACACTCAAAGCTCGTGAAAGAGAGCTTCCTGCTCGTGGAGAATATTATTCCTCTATATTTCCTATAGATCAAGCTATGATTATACTATCAAATAGATTCACTAACAAGATCAAAGTTCTTGTGTTATACTTTTTGGGATTTTTCGCAAGATATTCGAATTTTAAAATCAAAACATTTGAAAATTTAGCGATATTGTCAGTATTTTTCGGCTTATTTAATCAAAACTCATTGGTTACTAAGCAAATATATCATGTATTACAAAATTTAACATCAAATTCCGTAACAATTTCTCAAATACTTGCTGAAAATCATATTCTTGAAAAATCATTTGAAGAAAAGCCATATTTTCGTATAATAGACACTGTTTTGAATATTATTTCATTGGAAAATTTTGAAATAACAGAAGAAATATTAACTGCTTTAAATAACTTCATTACAATATACCTTAATGCTGGAAACAAAGAGAAAGCTGGTGCTCTGAGATTAGCATCTTATTTGCAATCAAAAGATCTTTATGATTATTCAGGATTAAATATTCATCAATATATTTGTTCACAGGATAAGGATATAGCCTCATCAGCCTGTGAGTTAGTTCTAGAACTCGAAAACCCTTCATTCGCATATTTACCAGAAATTATTGACGCAACAACAAAATCATTTGTTCCTTTTGAAATTACTTTCGAAATTCTACTTAAAAACCACGATTCCTGGAGTGGATACAACAAAGACATAGTTTTCGAATTTATAAGATTCAATATCATTGATGGAACATACGATGAATCAAAACTTGCCACAAAACTTTATTTGCTTTACTGTGATTCTGATTATGAATGGGATTACGAAATTATTTCACATATTATTAAATTCTGCGATGAAAAAGAAATGGCTATTGAAATATTCCAATGCATCATCAAATACAGTGAACTTGTTAAAGCTGGAAACGATTTGGAAGGATTTGCAGAAATTCTTGAAGAAATTTCAATTTTTATTGATGACCATATGACATCCCACAATGAAACACTTGCATTTTTAGCAAACACTTTATCTCATTTAACACCATAAAAAAAAAAAATCAAATTTCAAGCAACGAATAATGCTTCAAATAGTTATATATGGTTCATAATGTAGATATTAATAGCTAAAACGAATTCAAACAAACATTAAGATTTAATCAAAAGCATAATGCCTAAAATCATTATAACTATTGCCATCCAGAGGTGCTGGAATTTAGTTCTGTCGATTGTCTTGTGAATTTGGTTCTTTGATTCTTCGTAATTTGCCTGAGCTTTGACAACATCGGATTTGATGATTCTAATTCGATCGTTCTGGTGAGAGATAAGCTCATTGAACGATTTAACCATCATTGCAATGTTTCCAAGCTGTTCATCCGTGACATTCAAATGAGAATTCAAATCAAGCATGTCATCAATGATATTATCGTATTCTTGTAACAGAGAACGTTCGAAATTTGATGGGATTGGATCATTGAGCCTCGGTTTTTGAACCTCCGTAGTTTTTGTATATCTTGCCTTCATCTTCGGAAGGGATAACGGCTGCATAGGAACTGCCGCCTTATTCCTCTCTAATACGTACTTCCTTTGGAGCTGTAAACTCTGTAGTTTGAACCTTACACGATTCAAGCTTTGGTCGAGATGCTGAAAAACACCTTGACTGTGATCAATAGCTTGTCCCTTCAGTCCCATTTTTCCTGAATTAACGTTGTCAGCCAATTCTGTAATTAAATGCTCAACATGATTTATTGAATTATTAGTTTGTTTAATAAAATCTTTTCTTTGTTCATCATCCATTGACGAGCTGAGTGATGGGATCGCATTATATTTATCAATATACGAAGGTGCTGTTTCATCAATTGACGTTTCAATGGAAATAATTGTTTTTGCGATTGTTTCTGATGCTTCATTGAACGGATTGGAAGCTCTGCTCTTAAGTAATTTATTTAAATCACGATTTTCATGGTTGTTTGATAAATATGTGAAAAATTCATCTGTTCTTTGCATAAAGATATGAATTTGACTTTACATGACTAATACTAATTCATTACATGTCAAAATATAATTTACAAAGTCAGAATTTTTTCGAAAAGTGTATTATCCCCCTTTTTAAATAATTTAGACCCTGTTATGATCATTACGATCATTTTCGATTCAAATTATTAAAAATTTTGCGCCCGTAAATTAATTTTGGAAATGTTATTCAATGATGCTCCAAAGTTAAAAGACTGCGGCAGGGATCTCACGCAAGGCTTGAATGTTACCCAGCTTAAAGTTTCTGGCAACAAATACTCATTTCAGATCACCGTTAACGGATTTAATCAGGCTTTGACATTTCCGCTTCTTAAATCCGAATATTTCAACGACCAATTTGGACTAAAAGCTGAAGTACTTAAAGAGAGCAGATCTCTTGAAATAATTCCTAACCTTCAGACACATTATATTGATGTTTCGGTTTTTCCAATTAATGATTTCAAAACAATCGTCAATGCAAAGACAAAAATCGCTCAGGTCATGGATTTACCGATGTTTGTCCAGTCCAAGCTAACATTTAATTCTGAAACAAATCAAATAAACGCAAAATTACTCCACAACTACAATGGATTCGCTCAGTTCGATACAATGTTTTCTGTCGATACATCAACAGAGCTAAACGTTCCAAAGAAAATTCATGGACAATTTTCTGCAAGATTACCACCAGTTAGACTCGCATCGCATTTCACATATGATATCAAATCAAATCATCTTTCATATTTGCTATATTCTATGTTCAAATATCGCAATTTCAATTTCGAATTCCAATATGTTCCGAAAGACAAAAAGATTATATCAACAGTCAAAGGATCCCCTTGCAAAGATGTTAGTGTTCATCTTGGCTTCGAAAAAGCTGATTCAATGTATTTCGTTGCTGACGCAAAATACAAATTTAAGTCATACAAGTTTGAAGTTGCTGCTGATACAGAAAAACTTATGAAGGTTTCCGTTGATAAGCAGATTACTGACGAATTCAACTTGAAATTAACAGCAGCCAAAGATCTCAAATTCGAATTTCCAATTAAGTTCGGATTATACATGACATTCAACCAATAAAGCTTTCTTTCACTATACTATTATCATCAACAACCTTGTATTTTGCATTTCAATGCAAAAAAAAATTAAATAAATCTTGTAAAACAGTAAAATAAACAACACAACTGAAAATTTATCAAACAAAACAACAAAAAACAATATTGTAATGAAAATTATCTCTGATTCAATTTTTCTTTGAGTTCATCGATTTGTTTCATTAACACCATAACCTTTGGAGCCATATCATCTCTCTGATATTCATTAATTTGTTCTTGAAGCTCTTGAACAAATTCATTCATATCTGTACAATGACTTGTGACTTTTTGACTCACAGAACTAAGCTGCTTTTCCATATTATCTAAGCGTGTATTACTTTCATTCTTTAATAACTCAAAGAATTCTAAGATATGTTTTGTTTTCTCTATAAATGCGTGTGAAACCTGGCTAACATCGCCTGAAGATTGTTGGGCTGAAGCAAGAACTTCAAGTAGTCCGTCTAAATCTGGTTCAGAAGTCATTTCTTTGATCAATAATTCTTCAAGTAATCTAGAAAGCTGCTCACAGACAGCTACGGCACGGCTTCCGTTCTGTGATCTGTACAAATTGAGTTTTTTGATCAAATTTGTGAATGTTGTGTTTATGATTTCTTCTCTTCTCTGAGTTTTCTGCATATTTGTAGTTAATTCTTCTATTTTTGATTCATTGAGTTTGTTATTTATATCGAACTGAGCTTGTTCTTGTTTCAAGTTCATGTTTTCATGATGTAGTTGTGAAATTGTTTCCTCTAAATTCGAAATTTTCGTGCGAAGTCTCGTATTTTCTGTGTCCAGTTGCGATATCTCTTGGTTGAGTTTCGAAAAATCTGTCATTGAAAGGTCCTGCTTTGATGCTTGCTTATATATCAAAATTTGCGATTCATATCTTCTCTGCAATTCTTGGATTTCTTGGAGGTTATTTTTCGACATATTTTCAAGCTCTTGTTGATATAAGGCGCAATTGGGGCATTCGGCCGCTCCAATCCTTTGATTTGCTAAATTTGTTATTTGTAGGTTTTTTATCGTATTCTGGAGCTCAATAATCTTTCCAGAAACTTGATCAATGGTCGTGCATCCAAGTAAATTCAGTATTTCATGGATAGTTTGCGAATTTGTATCTGTTTCTTGGGAAGATTTAAGCATATTTATCTCAGCGATCTTCTCGTAGTACTGTGCTTCCAGTGAATCGCGTTCTGTCTTCAAAATAGTCATCTCATGCTGATGAATATTATCTTTTTCCACTAAAGCTTTCTCTAAATGTTCGTTTGCCTCTTGGCACTGCTGCAGCTGGTACTGTAGATGATATAACTCATTGCGCTGCCCTTGGCTGATCACTTCGTCAACGTCAGGTTCTACTTCCAACATTCAGAAGAGACCGTTTAAAAATTTCATCAACAATTTTTCATTTTCCTTTTTTATTACTTATTTCAATAGAGCTTCTAAAATAACTCTTGTTGTATTTTTTAAATCTTCAAAAAAATGAATTTTTCAAGGCAAAAACTTTTACATTAAAGATAATTTCCGAAAAATTTGAAAAATCCAAAAATCTAAAAATCTCAATTTACATAACATACAAAAAATATACAACGAGTATATGCGTTTTGCCTCATTCTAAACACAACAAAATAGTTACATTTGTATATTTAAATTAAATTAACAACATTTAACGAAAACATATATGAAAAAGTATGAATTATGCTTCTGGCTTTGGAAGGAAATGGGCAGCAGAGCAAAGATCTCTGTAAGTTGTATTTGCTGGTTTTACATTTGAAGTATCTGGGTCCATTCCTAGTGTTGGAATATAGCCACCGTATCCAGGAATATGCGAATTATATTGCCACGCGATATCGTTAAGAGATTTATCTTGTCTTGGAACAGCTCCACGATTTCCTTTAAATTCACGTGGAATATAGCCTGTATAACCTGGTGGGTAGTATGTTACCTTAGAGGTTCCTGCAATTTCTGCTGTGGTCAATTTGCTCAAACTTCTTATAGTTGCTGGCTTTTTCTTCATAGCAATTTGTTGGCCAACACGTCCAAAGCAATACTGGTAACTTGTTTCAGAAGGTTTCTGTTCAAGTTTTGGTTTTACGGTAGAATCAAACTCAGGAGGAAGTTTCGACTGCTGGAAATTGAATCCTTTCTGCTTTTCGTATGTATAGTTCTTAGATGGATTAATAACTTCGGATTTATATGTAGATTCGGGTGTTGGTAAATAACATTCGGTAGATGTCGATTGCTGATTTGATGAATAGGTTGGTTTAGCTCTACTCCAGTCCTTCGTGCAATAAGAAGACGAGTATGTTGTTTGCCAGTGCGGATCTTCGACTTGAATTTTTTAGAAAGAAGAAAAAAATGTAAGAAAAAACCGTTTTCTTATTCACAAAATTTTCTGAGTGATATTTTTATGTCTACTAATAACACAAAGAAAATCATTATTTTTGATTTTTCATTTACATGTCATATTTCAAAATTTACATGACATAACAATACTTTACATGCCAAATTTCTGACATGTAATTTTAAGAATCATTTTTTTGGCTTTTTAATATCTTCAATATTCAATACTAGCATTTACAAGTTTATTTGTTTTAATATTGACCATTTTTTGAAATATATTTTTTAATCAAAAATTTCATAATCATTTCTATTGTGTTTAACATTCATGAATAGTTTATTTGGTAATAGTTAGATATTCAGATAGTTAACACAGTTAGTTATAAATAAATTAATACATGTTTATTCTTTCTTACCTGTGCTCTCGAGGAGGTCAACAGCATGGAAGAATTGGATGACATTGATGAAGTGTTTTGTGAAGAAGAGTGGACAGAAGAAGTATCCAATGTATTTGACGGGAATGCTGATGTAATTTGGAATCTGTTCACCGAAAGAATGGAGATATAATGAGAGTGGCCAACCTTCTGCACCGAAGATGAGGAGAACCATGAACCAACGAGCCTTGTAGTAGAAGCGGAGGAGCCATGGGCCAGACTTAACTTGCTTATGAGATTCGGAGCCAGATTTAAGTGTGGCTAACATATGGCCCCAGTGGGAGAAGATATCGAGCCAAACAAAGAAGTGGCAAGCAAGTGTGAAATGTGGATATCTCTGTGCGACAACGAATAATAATCCTACTGTTGAGCATCTATCTGTTACCATATCGAGCAATGCACCGAACTTAGTGGACTGATTGAAAGCACGCGCAGCCATTCCATCGAACATATCGAAGAATTGAGATAAGAAATAACAAATGAAGAAGACATATGGCATTGACTCAGCATAATGGTATGCTATGAACATAAGGATAATACGCGTGTAACCAATAAGGTTGGGGACGTATAAATAGATGGAAACCATAAGAAATGGGAAGTTGTAACAAATTGTAAAAAATTCCGCTCATCCCTTCAAACAGAACACAGCAAGCACAGGCATGCCAGTGGTTTTAGCAAGAAATTGGAATGTTCGCCGGTAAATTTCACAAATCCCGATCACGAAACTCAATTTTTTTCAAACAACTCTCAAAATTGAGAATTGACTGAAGCAATAGTTATAATCCTTCTGCATTCTTGTATTGAAATACGTATATACAAAAATTTCTTTATTTCTAGCGTTTTTTAAACGTTTTTCAATGTTTTTATTAATTTAATCATTGATATGCATTCTTTATTATGATTATAAACGCATGAACGCAAAAATTCCTTCCAATTCATAAAATTTTCTTCAAAATTTTCATCAAAAAAATTCCATTCTTTTCATATAATCTTATTATTCTTTATACTTTATGAAAATCGTGGTTTAATTTCGCGAAATAAAAAAAAAAAATTCGTAATTTGATGTATGATCTTCCGTTTCTTAGAATTATTACTAAATAATCAAGCAAGTGGTTTTGTTATCATTCACACTAACTTTGTAAAGGAGTTTGACTACTTCATATTGACTTCCTTCTGATGCGTTAATCAATGCTGTTTTATTGCAAAAGTTTTTTGCGTTGATATCTATTCTAGGATCTGTGAGAAGGAGTTTGACAACTTAATAATGACCTCTTTCTGAGGCTTTAATCAAAGCTGTATTTCATTCATGGTATCAGATTTTAAACATCAAAAAACACTCGAAAAACAACAGAAATACTCTGAATGAGAATAAAGAAGCAATAAGTGAGATCATTCTATCATAGGTTATTACTCCAATCATAGCTCACGAATATTTGGATTTCACCGAGTTAAATTTTGGAAATGTAAAAGCAATTCCTCTTTTTCAATCATGCAAAGTTTTAAGTTTTCTCTATAGAGTCAGAATCTGTGCTTTCTTGTTCAATAAAACTAGGAATATTTCCCAATTCTAGATTTATGTTCTGATATTCTCCATGATGCAGAAAATTGAAGTAAACAATAGCAGATCCGCATAATATATTGTTAGTGAATAGGAGTGATGATGAAAATAAACTCATTATGTCATTTGTAAACACTATTGCTAATGAATAAACATAGATCTTAAGAGCTAGGTTGAATATAGGAATAATTATTACAGAAAGAGAAACATCGACCATATAATTTTGCCAAAGAACGTAAATAAACCAAATGAAAGTTAAAATATATAATACCACGAGAACTAAAGTTAGGATAGGATGAAAGCTCAGACCTAGAGAAAGAGGACCAATGAAATCTAATTTAATTTTTGCTATTGCTTCAAGTATATTTAGAATAAAAGAAATGACTATTGCAGATAAATAAATTTGTGTTTGACTTTGTTTGAATTGATATATGTAGGGGAAATTGATCAAAGAAAGCGAAACAAACATGTAAGACAAGCTATAAACGAACTGTAAAAATAAATCTAAAAATTTGTAATTAACAAATGGAATTACGTATGCCAATGCATTTGAACACATTGCTAATGAGATAGAAAATATAATATATATAATATTGTTCAGATTAAACATTTTGTTGTTGAAAATCGGAATTAATTCTTTGTAAATCGGATATATAACGATTAAGAATGAAAATAAGCGTAAATTCATGGTATATAGATTTGTATTCGGATCTGTATAGTTATAAATCAGCTTCATTCCTGTTGCATTTAAAACATTACCAATTAAACTAACGTTAACTACAATTTGATTGCTACCTGTAACATCTTCATCAAGTATTATAAATGGATCTGATATCCTTTCGTCACCAATAAATTTCGGGTGAATTTGTTTTGAAGAATTTTTTGTAGAAATGCCGTATTTTTTGTAATATTGCTTACTAATATTCATTGTAAGATCCATCGACTCGTTTTCATTAAGATATGCTCTTACAATTGAGCCAAAAATTTTTATATCTTTGTGAAATCTTGAAATTGGTCCAATTACAAAATCGAAATCACCTTGTAACCATGTATGAAATCTCCTAAATGATTGGTAATTTGTTATAGAGTCGAATTTATATTGATTATTTATGCTGAGATATATAAAAGTGCTTTGAAGGATAACTAAGTATACAATTATGGTCCAATGCATAGGTTTATCGCCTTTTGTATACGATTTTCGCCGAGGATTTGTATCTTCAATTTGCACTTCGGAAAACATTAATAATTATGTCAAATACACTTTAAACTACAGACTCATATACGTATTTATACATCATTTTTGTGATCAAATATGCGCTATCACATTATTTTATCTTACCAATATAATATATCATTATATGAAACAGTAATTATGATATATATACCACATAATTCTTCAATATTAACATAGATTTATGAATTTCACAGTTAATTGCAAGATGATGATTTTTGATTGTTATTTCGATCAAAAACAACCGAGAGTTGCATATTATCGTTTGACATTATTACTAACAAGCATAATTATAACGAATATTTAATACTCTAAACAATCCAACTATATAATTTAGTTCAAAAAATTAATTTCTTTTGAGTTTCGGAGTTTTTGGATAAATGCATTTTGCGAAATTTGGAGTTATTGCACAAATAATCAAATTACATTTGTAGATATGTTTAGTGACACTTTATTTCAATGTGCAATTTTTTTTTGAATGCTTATATACATAAATTACGGTATATTATGAATATATATGACACATTTGTGCATATTCTTGTAAATAAATCTATTACAATGCCAGTACATCAATCAAATATAAATAAAGAAAAGAAAAACGCTTTTTCAGTAGTAATCAAGGCTATTTTCAATGTGGACAGGTCATTCGATAACTTAATATGCAATAATTTTAAGCTCGTAGAGCAAAATTCTGAAATTTGCTAAGATGAACTAATAAAGCAAGTATTTCTGCCCGTTCCATATTTATTTATAAAAATATCTAGATGTTGGTACTTAAATTGAGATATAAGAATTGAGATCAAAGGTTACATACTTGAATTTTGGGATATAATTAGTACCATTATTATAGTAACATGTATCGACACATATATCAAGAGTTTCAAGGGGTCTTGTTCATACGAAAATTTCCTCCACCAGATATACTTGCAGTATTCTTCTTAATCTCTTATATATTCATAATATGAGAAATTAGAACAGCACGGATATACCATTAAAACTATCACGCGGAAGAGATTTAACTTGATATCGAATTTTCTTTTCATAAGTATATAGCTGCACATAGCGCAATACTGATGAAAATGCATCATCAATCGCCTGCCCCGTAAAAATCAGTTGTATTTACAAATTTCTGTACTTGATGATTAGGGTCTGCATCCATCCAATTTTCACCTGCTGCAAACACACACTCACTAATATTAGAAAACATTTTTGCAATCAGAAAACCAAATGAGAGAAAAAAATTGCCCTAAAAAAACAAGAAGGGTTTAACTTTTGTGTTATTTCAAAACTTGATTAAATTTTTGTGTGGATTGTAAAAACGGTGGCCAACTTAGACCACTATGGTGGCATATTGATAGTAGATGATATTCATTATTTGAAAAATTTGATAATCAAAAATTGCCTTGGCATTCGATTCCAAATTAAAAAGCCAGTGATATTGCACCAATTATAATTCATGCTTTTGAGAAGTTGATAATTGAAATTCGAATGAACCATTGAAAAGTTCGATCTATCAATATTTTTTAATTAGCAAATATATAGCATATTGACATCATATATATCATTTGTAACCATAACGCATAATTTCACACGTTAAAAATTGAATAACTATGCTTTGAAAAATTGAATGATAGAGTTTTACTTTTTTATTATTATATTGAGATATAGGATTCCAGACGTATTGTTTTTTCAATTTTTCAAATTTTTTTTGAAATATATTTTTTTTGCTCAATATAGGTATAGCATGGATGGATTCCCGATACCTAATGAACCACAAGGAATGTACAACAGCAAATACAGAAGAACCACCGCACAAAGTATTAGAGACCACGAAAGGATAAAACTCAGGATATTCAAACTTGGTGCAAAATACGATTTTGTTAAGGCTTCTCTTGACAATATGTACGGCCCAAATGCAACTGTATACACCTTGCTCTCGCACGCATCATGTTACGCAGAGAAACTCAACTTACATATAGATAGATTAGCACAAAGATACCGCCAGGGATTGATATGCTGGTTCACGGAAAACTGGAACAGCATTAGTCAACTTATGACTAAAGACAATGAACAGAAAATAGAGGTTGTTCAGCCTCCAATGAAAATAGACTATTGCCAAGCAAATGGAACGCCAACTATAGATATATCGGATTTCAGGGAACTGCTAAATTATCATTGACGTTGTTTTAAAGTGCTTCGACACGAATTTGTGATTTTTATCAAACCTGTCATAGCTCTAGCTATTATATTATTTATTGTTTAAACATATCATTATTGTTATTAACACTCGCCAATTTTTAGTATTCCTTATCCCTTTATTAAAACCTACTCTCCGCGATATTTGATGTTTATGAAGTTTAAAAATCAACAGCCGAGACCATCGGATCCTCAATCAGACACATGTGGACTACAGATCGGGTGGAGTGTAATGATCACTTACCATAGTTTTTGATCTGATATTAAATCGATCTACACTGAAAAGCAATTTGTTTCATGTGAAATAAATTGATAACATGAAGAGATTGCATGATTAGTCATTTAATATTGATTTGGAAACTGTTATCACAATAAAAAAATTAAACTTATTTCATATCTGGAAAATTCACACGGATTAAGAAAGAATATAACACAAAGCTTTAATAATTACAAAATATTAATAAAATAAGAAATTAATCTTCAAAATCGGATGATATGTCTATGACAATACCATCATCTGAGTCTTCTTGTTTCTCTTTAGTATCCTCAGGTTTCTCAAAATCATCATCTATTTCGAAACTATCTGAAAATTGATCATCTTTTTCTTCATCATCATGTTTTTCTTGCAGCTGATCGTTTTTAGATTCAAACTCAGCGCTAATTTGCTTTTCTAGTTCTTCGAAATCACCAATATTTGATTTTTCTTCATTTACAGTGGTTTCGACTGTCTGCTTCTGAGGGTCATTATCATCGTCTGAAATGTCAACAAATTCATCATCGCTGAATGAATTATGTTCATTTTCTTCTTTTTGTGGAGAATCAATTTGTTCTTGCTTCGATTCTTCTTTATTTGGTTGCTCATCATCTTCTGAAAATGGAATTTCGAAAACCTCCTCTTCTTGTTTGTTATGATTGTTGATCTCTTCTTTTTCTTCTATTTTGACGACTTCTTCATGTTGAGGTTCATCATCAATGATTTCATCGACATCTTCCACCTTTTCTTCCTCTTCTTCTTTGTTTTGATTGTTGATCTCTTCTTTTTCATCTTTTTTAACTTCTTCTTCATTTTGATGCTCATCATCGATTATTTCTTCAACATTCTCCACTTTTACTTCCTCTTCTTCGACATTTAGAACTTCATCAATTTTCTCATCTAGTTTTTTAGGAACTTCTTGTATATCGTGATGAGTTTCATCTGTAGTTGGTTCTGTTTCAACCACTTGTTCTGTTTTTTCTTCGATTTTTTCAGATTCAGATTCTGATTGAACGAAAATATCGTTTTCTTGCTTGTCAAAATGTTCTGAGTTATTCGTATCTGACTCAACTTTCTCTTCTTCTTCCTCTTCTCTGAGAAAATCGAAAATTTCATCATCTTCTTCGTAATTTTGCTCAACTACTTCATGGACATCATCTTTTGGCGCAATTTCTTTTGTTTCTTCTGGCTTTTGTTCCTCTTCTTCATCAATATCATCTTCAAAAATAAATTGACCTTCTTCTTCCTCCTCTTCTTCTTCAATTACTTCCTCTTGCTTCTTTTCTTCCTCGTTTGGAATTGGCTTTGGAGTTTGTTTTTGTTTTTGTCTTGGTGGGGATTTTTCATTATCTTGAGGAACTTCAGATGAAAATCCAAGTGAAAGCTGATCAACATATTGTTTGGCTGTTAATTCAATGAAGCTAGTCTTCTTCTTTTGATTTTGTTTTGATATCTGTATTTGATTCTTTGGCTCGGGCTTCTTTTCAACCTTTATAGGTCTGATTTGTTCATTTTCTTCTTCTTCCTCGTCGAAATAAGCTGAGATTGTGTCATCCATCTGATCATTAATTCTTGCAAAGCGTTTATTCGCGTGTACAACGAAGTATTCATCATCCTCGAACTCTTTTGGAATGAAACTCTGAATGTTTGGACTCTTTGGTCCATCAACTTTCCTTATTGGAATAGAATATAAATCATGAATATCATCATCAGAATCTGATTGTCCAAAAACTCCACGTCTTGGTTGATTTTGCTTTGCATCTTGTTTCATCTTTGATGCACGTTGTGGACTGTACTTATGATTTGTTTCTGCTTTTTTAGAATTCGAATTTTTATTGGATGATGGAGAATTAGTATTTCTCTTGCTGAAATTGATGATTTCTGACGAAACCTGTTCTTGCGATGTCTCTGTATTCATGTAGCTTTCATTATATTCAACATTTTCTTCTTCTGAATCAGAAACGAAGACATTCTTAGGGCGATTAAATGTGTTAATAAGGAATTCGACTGTTGCATCGAATTTCTCGGCTTTTGAGCGATGATTTGATTGATTTGGAGAATTTTTCTTCGATTTAGGATTCTCTCGATCGTGCGACCTATGTTCAGTATTTCTATGATGATGTGAAGATTGTTTTGAATGATGTGAATGCGAAGAGCGATTTTTCTTTGTTTTGTCAAGAAGAGTCTGTTTGAGTCTACATACCCATGTGGAAAACGATTTTTGTAAGTAGAGAAATTGTTCAACGTATATTAACTCGTTTTCTTTTTGCTTTAAAATTTTTTGTTTTAGAGTTTTCTTGGAAGATGACGTTTTAGTTGATTTTGGACGTATGTTTTTAAGTTTTTGTGGCTTTTTCTGTTGTTTTGGCTGCTTTACAGGCTTTTTCGTCTCAGCTTTAGTTTCGATTTCAATAAGTGTGGAATAATCAACAGCAGATTCGTATTCTTTCGACTCTTCTGGTGATTTTTCTTCCGATGGATTAAGAATTTCTAGTAGTTTCCGAAGATTATAGATAACTTCATCAGTTTCCATTCTTCAAAACTGTACGTTTGATATTAAGATTTTACTCGTTTAAACCAATATTTCGCATTCATGCACTATATAACGAATATTTTCAATAAAAAACTCGTGAAATTTTAAAGATTCTAATATGATTTGGAATTTCAATGTAATAAAAAAAAAAAAAAAAACAGACAAGCCCAGTTGTCTCTTCGAAGCTCCGGCTCTCAGATATTTTCTACTATAAATGTTACATTTTTCTACCATAAATTTTGACACTTTAATCTATTATTTGTAAAGTGTCAAAATGTCAAATCCTTCTTTTCTGTTATTTATTCATACCTCTATCACCAATTTGATGCGCTTGCAGACACTGTTATACATATGGTCAAAAAACATAATTTTAATGGATGAATCTTGAGCTCCAGAAATCGCAGCTTGATGAGCGGCACCATTTCGGTATGAATGTAATCCATATTGTGATGGGCGTGAAACAATTTTTGCCAAATTGATCGATTTTTGATTTTTGTATAATAAATTTCATTCTATTTTTTTCGTCAATAGAAAAATCGGCAAATGTAAAATTCATTAACTCGGTAATCCTCAGAAAACCATGGTACATAATTGATGACATTGCCATGAATTCAATATATTTTGCCGATTTTTCATTTATTTGAGATAATTTTAACATCAAAGGTCCATCGATCGGTAATTTAGAGTTATCTACTTTATATACAAG
>MRSU01011368.1:0-34762 GCA_008369845.1 Trichomonas gallinae
TCACCTCAATTTTTCCGCCAAAGGTTATTCTATGGCGAGGGCCTTCACCATACTATTGGCTGGCATGGCACGAGCCTTAAAAATCAGGTGCAAAACACATTAAATCTATTATAAATGATTTTATGTTATTTTAACTTTCTTTACTACCAAGAAAAAATCATAAAATTCAAACAAATCTAAAATTATTACAAAAACAAAAAATTTAGATAATTTCGCACGTTTTACGGGCGCGGGGGCGCACTTCAATATGTGCGAAATATTCAATTATCATGATTATGATTATTTTCATTTTAAATAACATCAAAATTTGAATTGAAAATAATCGTATGCAAGATAATATTTGATTTCCTTTCTCGAAAAGTGACATCAAAGCATGGAAACTACCGAAAATGTTAACAATCCCGAAAATATTGACCAAAAAACAGTCCCTAAGAAGCCAATAAGAATACAGAGACCTTTAACACGAAGACAGCGCGAAAAACTCGAAGAACAAAGAGCAACAGTTCTTGATAAAGTCTTAAAACAGTCAATTTTCCCACTTGGCGTTTTATTCTTCTTCATATTCATGAATTTCATTAAGCCATGGCTCGAAAAAGTCATTCCTGACGCAGAAAATGAATTTATGTACTGCTCTTTCAAAGAAAATGAAAGTATTAAGTTCAGATTCTATCTCTCAACATACAAGGAACTTCAACTTCACAGACCAAAGTCATACAAACTCATTGCAGAATCAGGTAGTTTTCCATATCATGTGAAATACTTCAGAGAAACACTTTTAGAAACAAATTACACTCTAAACTTGAATCCTAAGATTTTCTCGAATAAAACAGAAAGATATTGGGTTTTAATTGCTTCATCCGAAACATGTGATTTCAAAGACGAGATAAGCAAAGATGGAAGATTGTGCTTCAACAGCTATTGGTCGGCACCAATTGTTCGCTGGGAAGAGAAAGAGCGTAAGAATGTAAGAAACCTCGTTTTCGATGAAGTTCAGGAAGAAGATACAAATCAGCATCCTTACACATACGAAAATGTTACATTCGATATTGTTTATACAAACAGGCCAATTAAAACACATTATCTCGCTCATCATAATTATATGTATATTAGATTTAGTGAAGCTGATAAATTCTTCATTTGCCCAGTTTCAGAGAATAGATATATGCACGTTCCTATTCACCGCACATGGTTAAATGAAACTGAAGATTATAACATTTCTTATCACATCAAAATCCAGCTTAAGAAGTACTTCCTTTGGGATCAGCAGCTTGTAATGGATGATGAGCCACGTCCGCAAATGAAGAAAGTCGTTGAAACAATTAAGATTGCATCTGTTGATAATCCACCGTGGTTGTTCTGGGGGTATATTGTCTTAACATTCACAAAGACAATCATGAAAATTGTTGCTTTCAAGGAAGATATCGAAATGTGGAGTAGTATTAAGAATTTCAAAGGCATTTCCGCAAGATCTATTTGCTTTGAGTTATTCAGCGGCATAATCTTCATATTATATATCTACGATGAGCATAAAAACTACCTCGAAATCGCCTTCATTGGTTTTGGTGTCATATCTACAAGCTACAAACTCTTCAAGCTCTACAAACCAATCATGGACTGGCCATACTTCGAGTGGCAGGGTGGTGATGACCCAGAGACAAGACAGTTCGATGAAGAAGCAGGCAAGTACGCCATGTATGGCTTCGTTCCTCTTCTCATTGGCTACACAATTTACTCATTCTTCAGTCTTAAATTCACAGGCTTCGTGTCTTTCGCCATCAAGACAACATTTAACTTTGTTGTTGCGTTTGGTTTCTTGCGCATGTTCCCTCAGATTTGGCTCAACTACAAGCTGAAGACTGTCGCCGGCATTTCGAAGCGCGTCCTCATCTACAAGCTCATCTCCACATTCATCGATGATATCCACTCTGTCGTCATGGACATGCCTCTCCTCTACAAGATCACATGCTTCAGAGATGACTTCGTCTTCTTCATCTGGATTTACCAATACTTCCATTACGAAGTCGACGCAACTCGTGCAAACGAATACGGTGAAATCCTCGAGAAAATTGACGAAGAACCAGAATATAACGAAGAAGAGGATGAAGAATTCATCAAACCAATTCCAGCTAAATCACAACAAAAAGTTGAAGAAATTAAAGAAGAGGATGAAGAATTCATCAAACCTATTCCAGCCAAACCACAACCAGAAGAAAAGGTTGAAGAAGATGTTAAAGATGATGAAGGAAAGGTCGAAAAAGAGATTAAGGCTGACGAAAAGCCGAAGAAGGCTCCTGTATCAAATCTCAAGAAAGGTAGAAATGCCGATAACTTTTAAACAACTAATATATGTTATAGCAATACGAAAAGAAAATGTTTATAGTGTTTTCACTCTTTTTTTTACGATTCCACAGAAAATGAAAATTAACCAAAATTAACTCAAAAATACGATAAATCAGGATGAAACACGCGCGAATAAGACATATTATGGAATGATATAACTAATAGAGATAAAAAAATCTGTGTTTTTCTTTTATTGGGTTAATTTTTCAATTTTTTTAACCCACACATATGATTAGATATGTTTTGTAATCTCAGAAAAAATTGGTTAAAAATCAAAAATTTTAGCGGTTATTTCCATTGAATGTCTAGTAGCATTGTGGACCTTGCGCAAGTTCCAAAATGGAGCGATGCAGGTCCACAATGGATGAATGATGTGACTCTTCCTCGAAGATTTCGCGTAATTTCAGGAAAAAACGAAGAAATAAATAATTTAATTTCGATTTGGAATTATGGGGACTCAACTAAACTAAAAATCGATGCTGTAGTTAACAGAACGAACAACAACTTCACTACTGGAGGCGCTTTGTTCACAAGCCTTAACAATGCGGCTGGCCCGTCTCTAGCGGCCGCCTGCCGAGAAATTGGGCGTTGCGAAGATTGTAATACTGCTATAACACCGGGATTCTTGCTGCCCGCGAAGTTTGTAATACATACTGTCGGTCCAACTGGTGATCAGGATGAAGAATTAGAATCGACACTAGACTCTGTTTTTTCGCATCTCAATGGTACTACCATAAGATCAATTGGGATGGCACCTTTTTTCATAGAAGACAATGGTTTTTCTTTGGGACGCGCAATTCAAATCGCGTTTCATAAGACTAGACAGTTCTTAGAAATACCAGAAAACAGACGAAAAGTAGATAGAATAGTTTTTATTGTTACTCAACCATATAGTTTTCCTATATTTGTGCGGTTAATGTACCTATACTTTCCCCTAGAGGAATATAGCCCCGATGATGCAATCGGTAGCGATGTGATCATGGAGGAGGAAGATGAAGAATACTACTCAGATGAAGAATATTATATTGAAGAAAATAACGACTTGTTTGATTTTAATGGTGCTGATTCAGAACCAGAAATAAGTACTGAAGAGCACGGAGCCTGTGAATTATCTATGTAAATATTTGTTTTTATTGGATAACTTTCACCATTCATTTATTCGACCTCAAATACTCCTTAATGAAATCAAATATAGACAAGTTATAAGATTTTAAAGGAATTTAAAACAATGAAATGAATTCAACATCTAAGGTTTCATGTCGATCAACATCGCAATGGCAAAATATACAATGGATTATGTATAGAGTTTATCATAAGAAGATCTGACTGATCCGTCTTGTAATAGTGATTTAAATTCGAAATCTTGAAATTTGGGAATTTTGCAATTATGTATATTTATATTCAACTTTATGCATTACCAAAATCATATTATTAAGTCATAAGCTTAAAGTTATATTTTTCCATAAATTATGAAATACGAAATTGATGAATTTAGTCATGATAAATATTCACATTCTACTCTATCTATTCATAATGTGATAAAACATCATCATTCAATTGAAAATTTTGAAATTTCGAAATTGACCAACTTTGACATGATATACATTCACATTTTGAGTAATATATTAATAAAATCATAATATTATGTTATAATTTTATAGTTTTTAACTTCCAAAAATTATAAATAACAAAAATAATAAATTTTATTGTGATATATATTTCCGTTTGGTAAGAAATATTAATAATATCATAGTTAAAAGCCATAAATTTCGTTTTCTAAATTTTTTTTCTATCGTCCTCGATGAACGTTATCTTGCGAAAGGGATGTCTCAAGGCAAAGACGAAATGAACATTGAGCTCCCAAAAAACAGAACTATAGTCAAACCATTTCATCAAGATCAAGCTTATTCGCCACCTCGTGTGCTTTTTAACTCAAGAGCGCTCGATAAACAAACACAAGTATTCGATATTGTTACAAACGAAGAAGATAAGCAACAATTACCTCAAACAAATATTCTAAGCTTAGTGGCACTGAGAAATAAAACGGCAAAATCGAAAAAAAGACTAACTACATCTCGATTTAATCAGTCAATCGTTAATCAAGATGCACAAGCAAACATGAAATCGCTTTTGAGTCCCAGACCATTAACAGCTCTTCGACCAAAACCAATGAATTCCGTTGAAATTGTGCAACATGATATCGAATTAGAGCGAGAATCTTTGGCTTTTCCAGAAGATCCTATTGCATACTTCTCGAAATGCAAGGATGGATCTGGACATAGATTCATTTACTTGAATTACACATATAAAAGAGATGATCCGTTATTTAATCCTTACTCATTATCGAAAGTTCCATTTGCGGAAATCGATCCTGAATACTTTACTATGTCTGCAAATGGTGTGACGAGAATTCAGCCTGATGGAGATACTGAACACGTTTCGTTAGATTTATGGGCAAAAGAATCATCAATTTTCTTATCTATTCGCAAATTACAGATGTTTTCTAAATATTACTTCTGGAAGCCATTCAGAATTTGGAGAAATTTCGTAATGAAACAAAGATTTGAAACAATTCGAACTACAATTACTCAATATCCGATGTTTCACAACCCGCGATTCTTCCAGTCTACTGTCCAGCTCCTCAGAACAACATGCAATGCAATCATAAACAAATACTTGCTTCCTTTCGTGCCAGAAAAGAAATACAATCTCGATAGTTTCATAGATACTACGGAAAACAATTTCAAACTTTTGCACAAAGAATATCTACAATTCATAGCAGACATCGCGAAAGAAATTGTTGCAGTCGATAAATCAGTTCGTGATCCACAGCGTTTAGTTGTCAATGAGTCTAAATTCCCAGAAATTAAGCGAAAGAATCCAAATATTGAACAACTTAAAATTCTCGAAGTAAAAATAAATCAAGAAAAAATAAATCTCACGAAAATGGTCGACGAAGAAATCCAGGGCCTAGCAAATTACATCCTTCAGACAGATTATATTTTACTAGAATACCTCGCGAAAAGTTGTATGGTCTGCTGGAAGAACGCGAAAACTAACATAAGAGCTGATGCTGCATCGATTTTCCAAATAGAAGTTTCTTTGACTGACGTTGGAGAAATTTCTTTCACGCCGAATCTCAATGAACTGATTTCTACTGTTAGAGACACTCTCGATGACTCAATAGAAGTAGTAAACAAACTCCCAAGACTTGTGAATTACGAATCTTTGATCCCGTTTTTGCAGGAAAGATACAAAAGACTGCAGAATGTTATAAACTCAGGTCCAACATTTTTAAATGTAATCCAAGACACCAAGAGCTTCCAAGAAACGAAAACAGAGATTCTAGAATATCTCACAACAGTCTATAATGATGCTGTAGCACATTGTCAGCTATTTAAGGATTATTTTTCGATTTACGAAATGGGAAAAACGTGGACACCAGAAAGCTATGGGTATCCACGCGGCGGAAAATCAGTTAATTTCACTTTCAAAGACATCGATGACTCAATACATTTCGATCCATCGGAACAAATAATAGTAGACTTTTCGACAATTAGGCACGACATAGAACAGTTCAAACGCGACGAAATTAGAATGAACCAATTCCCATCATGCATAGTTCACGGAGCTTTGTTCGTTGACTCTAAGAACTTAAGAAACCTTTTGAGTCCAATTCCATCTAGATCACTTAAAGCAGCACACGCATATCTGGACAAAATGATGCAGGAGAAAATCGAGTATTTGACAAACATCTTCCATTACTGCTCAAAGCATATTAAGAAAGAGCCACCGTCTTTAGAACAATATGTTGATTTTTGCGAATTCACTGCAGCTGTTTCTGAAATGTCTCCGTATTTAACACAAGAAATTTCTTTCGTTGATAACTTATTTAGTTTGTTTGAGTCCGCTGGCTTCCAGCCATCGGGTGACATAGATCTTTCAAAGAATCCTTTGCATGATGAATTCAGGAGATTCAAGGCAGACCAAGGTGCTGGAATGATGATGAAAGAGCTCCACGAAGACAAATTCACAAAAGTTTTACAGTCAAGAGTTCTCGCCAGCAACAACAAACTCAACGAATACATGGACGAAATCCTTCAGTTCCCACCAACAATAGATGAATGTGACACACCAAAGAGCGTCAAATCTAGCTCGTTGATTGTCACGCAAATAGAATCACTCAAGAACGAAGTCGTTTTGCTCGCCCACTGCCAAGAAGTCCTTGGCGTGAAGTTTAACAATATAATTTCATATGATACTGTTCTCGAAACAGGCAAATTCATGGCCAAATTGTACAAGATTGTCGACGCATGGAAAGAGCTGAACTTAATGATTCAATCATCACCATTTGTTTCTATCGATGTTGAAAGATTCTGCACAGATCTCGAGAAGCTTAATACAGAAGCAACAACACTCGCAAAAGATGCCAAACAAGAGAATCCATTGCTCGTTGAAGTCATTTCTAACTTGAACAAGATATTCCCATATATTCCACAGCTCCGCATGCTCTTCACAGGAAAGATGGAAGGCCAGCACTGGGTTAAACTGTTCGATGAATGCGCGCAATCAGGCAAATACACTCCAGAAATCAAAATCATCGACCTTCTACAGTTGAACATTCTCGCAGAAAAAGAAAAGATCGAGAAAATTACTTCAACATCCAAAGGAGAATCAGCACTCATCGAAGAGTTCAAGAAGATCTCAGCACACTGGGAAGAAGTTCAGCTTCCTTTGCGCGACGGACAACAAAAGGCAGAAGACTCTCTTTTGCTCGGCGACTTAAATCCTTTGTTCAAAGAAATCAGATCTTCACAAGCAGAGCTCCAGAAAATGCTGCAGATTCCATTTGTTCACGTTGTCAAGAAAGAATTATTGGAATTAGGCAGCAATTTGCAGCTTTACGCAGAGATTTTGGATACATGGAGATCTTTCCAATCGAACTGGGTCATTTTGCAGGCTTTCTTTTCTCTAGATGGAACAAGCGACATTCTTCCTGAACAATCAACAACATTCGCAATGGTGAGAAGAAGATGGATGTCTCTTGTTAGACATACACTCGAAAGAACAACTTTAGTACACGTTGCGAAATTCCCGTCGCTTTTAGAACACCTCACAGAAAACAACCAAGGTTTGGAGAACATCATTGGATCAATTTCTGCCTATATAGATCACAAGAGGAAGAAACTCCCAAGACTCTTCTTCCTTTCAGACAACGAAGTATTATCTCTTTATTCAACTACAGATTTCGAAATATTTTGTTCTCATTTATCGAAGATATTCATGCACATCACAGGATTTGATTCACAGACACAAGAAACTGCTGATGGAAAGCCGCAGAAATTCACAAACACGCAGAATTTCACAAGACTCAAAATCATTGGCTTCATTGGAGAAAACACAGAAGTTTTGTCTCTCAGACAGAAAATCATGTGCACACTCACTGTCGAGGATTGGGTTACACATCTTATGGATTCGATGAAATACTCCGTCAAGTACTTCTTCAATGAAGGATACAAAACATACACAACGATGCCTTTGACTGACTGGACAATGACAATCACATCATACATCGCGGCTCTTGTTCTCTACACGACATTCACACGCGAAATAGAAGAGTGTTTCGCAAATGTCGAGAACAACGCAAAGGCGTTTTCCAACTACGAAGCATTATTGAACCAAAGACTCAGTGATCTCACGAATTACACGCATTCTCCATTAGCACAGAGCGAACTTGCTAAGATATCTGTTATCATAACAATCCTACAGCAACAAATTGCTTTGACGAGAGAATTTTCGGAAAGAATTCCTCAGTTTTCGCAGAAAATGAGCTGGAGGCAACATCTAAAGCTTAGATTCGATGTTCAATCACAGAAGATCATGACAGAAATGGATGATTTCACAACTGAACACGGCTACGAATTCTGGGGAACATTCAGGCCTCTTATTTACACATCATCATCTCACAAAGCTGTTCAAAGCCTTGTCAGGAACTCAATCAGTGGCTATCTTCCATATTTATTCGGTGCACCACAGTCAGGCAAGCATCAGCTTTTGTCTGCCGTTGCTGCACTGTTCGGCCAGTATGTTTTCGATGTTCCTGGCTACACATCAAAGACATCTTTCGACTTAGGCCACATTTTCATTGGCGCTGCATTAACAGGCCACTGGGTTATTTTCAATGACGTCCAGCATCATTCTTTCACAACACTCACACATCTATTCGAGCGTTTCAGGTACTTCCAGGCAGAAATGCAGGGAATTAACACAAAGATTACACTCAACAACGTTGAATGGAACTTCAACAAACGCTGCAGATTCTTCTTAATAGGAAAAGATGATCCACTCAACAAAGAATGCGTTTTCCCATCACAGCTTTTGTCTATTCTCAAACCAGTCGCAATGATGAAGCCACAGTTCAAGGAAATCACGGAAATCAAACTTTCCGCTTCCGGTTTTATGTCCACTAAGTACATTGCTCAAAAGCTTGTTATCCTCGTTGAGACAATTTCAACACTCTTCCCGTACTTGAAGAACAAGTACATGGTTACTGTTATTACGTCAATAATTGATAATGGTACTGCAATGCTTCGCTATATCATGCATTCTAAAGGAATCCCTTTCTTACATTATTACGAGTCCGCTCGTTCTTGCGAAGAGTTCTGCATTGCACGCGCCACTTATGTATATTATTCGTACCACTTACACAACGATGATATTGATTCACTCATTCGCCTTCTTTATTCTCACTTCATGTTATTCGACAGCTTCGATGTTTTCAAGTCTAATTTAACATCAGAGAAATACTTCCAGGAATACACAGAAGAAACAGCCATCAGATGGTTCTTCCACAACATTTCAAAGACAGCAAACTCAAATTCGAAAGTTCGCGAATATCTTATCGAAAGAGTTATTGATCTACACCAGTATTTGAAGATGTACAATGTTGTGGTTATCAATGGACCTCCTTACAGTGGAAAATCATCCCTTCTTAAGATGCTATCTGAAGTTTATGAGTACGAGAATCCAGATTTCCAGTCGAAAGTTCCAAATCGTCAGCCAATCAGCAAAACAGACATTTACTTCGCTTCTGATAAATGGGAGAAGATTGTTGGAACTAAAGAAAACAACAAATGGAAGTTTGGTGAGATCCAGTCAGTATTATATAATCTTCGCCAACAACCGCAGCCATCAATACAAATAGTCAAATTCGATGGCCCGATTTCTCCAGGATTTTCTGATTTCGTCAGCTCTCTTTATAACGGAAACACATTAATGCTCAACAATTTCGACAGATACAGGGCTGATGAAGGAATGAGAGTCATCATTGAAACAAATGATCTTTCGTATCTCAAGCCAGATGCAATTGGACGAGTTGGAATCTTAAATCTCTTGGATATTCACGTGATGCTGAATGAAGGATTGCAGGCCAAACAATGCAGCATTGTTAATCCAGAAATAATCTTCGCTGAAGGTTCTAGAGAATCAAAGCTTCCACAGGAAACACTCGACAATCTCAAAGAACTGTTTGTCAATCTCGCTCCACAAGTCGTTAATTACATTTATCACACAAAGAACTTGATTTATTACAATGAGCATCCGACAATGCTCAAAGATGGAAATATTTATGTCGCGCACCATCTTCCTCTTGAAGTCGTCAAGTTTTGCTGTGCGTATCTAGAGACAAACGACAGTGATTGCCGGGATACAAACATTCTCAAGATTGCTATGGTACATTCATTCTTCGTTATCTACAAGAACATCATTGATGTTGAGTCAATCAACTTGTTCGACACATGGATCAGATCCACCTCAATCATTGAGATTCCTCCTGATTGGGTCAACTTCAGCGTTCCTGATTCTTTCTGGGATATTTACGCCAGACCTTCATTGCTTTCAATGAGATTGTACAAAGGAAAATTAATTCCACTGGATATCACACCACTTCAAACGAAGCCGATTATCAATCCACGCACTGCTACACAGGGATACACACTTCCAGGAGATGTCTCAGTCTGCTCACCACAATTCTTACCAGCTTTGTTCCACGCAAGAATTGCCATGAGAAAGAACGACAACATTATAATTCACGGTGACAGATTGAGCGGAAAGTCTACACTTTTGAAGTTTATCTTCTTGAATCTCGATATTATTCCAATTTACGTACCAGTTTCAAGCACATCAACACGCACATCAATTCGTAACTTCATCCAGTTCCACACAAAGATTATCGCGAAAGACTACGTGATGGAACACGAAAGGAAGAAATTCTGCTTAATTTTCGATAATGTTTCTCCAGACAACAAAGAAACTTGTGAGTTCATCAGAGCAATAACTAAGACTACGAAATTACCTGATGTTCATCCAGCTGATTACAAACGCTTCGACTTTAGCAACATAAAGAGCTGCCAAGTTATTGTTATTACTTCATCTCTTCAGGGCTTTGACATCAGATTCCTGACAAGGTTCGTCCCAATTGTTGTTACTCCGCCAACACTTAAGTCCATCAAGTTCATCTATGACACAATTGGAAAGGCAACAGGAATTTCAACGAAAATCATGCAACCACTCATGGACTTATTCGAATCATTATACGCGAAAGACAAAATCAATTTCCATTATTCAAAGTTACTGGAAATTTTGTCAATTATCGATGCAAGGAACGCTAAAACTGAACAAGCGATGTCAACATGCATCAAGACAATATTAGCTGAGTTTAATTTCTTGTCCGTCTATCGTCAGGATTGCATGGAAATTCTAAGAAAATCGTTCAATGACACATTCTTCCTTGAACAGCAGCGTCAGTTGTTTGATGTTGTTTTCAACAGCACAGACATGTATTACGCTGAAATATCCAATAACACAGAAGGCCCAGGACTCAATGTTGTTGTCAACAAACATCAACTCAAAGGATTAACGAATATGTTAATAGAAGTCAGCTCGCAAATTACTCCACCTCTTCCATTCCCTCTTAGACTCAACAACATCATCATTTGGTCTCATCTTCAGCGTGCGATTTCATATCCGACAGGGAATGTTTTGATGATTGGCCCGCCGGGAAGTGGAAGATATCAGCTTGCAAGATTCACAGCATTCCAGAAGCAGTACTCTTTCTTCGTTTTCGACAAGAGCAAGATTTCATTGAACAATCCAAAGGATTTAACAGCAATGATTGACGACATCCTCCTCGCAATTTTAGGTGGACATTCGTGCGCAATATTCGTCCGCGGTTATGCTCCACAAGAATTGAAGCGTCTCAATGCATATATCATCTTCGAACTATTCGATAATTCTCACCTCGAAGACGTATATCAGCACTTTAACAATCACAGACAGCAGATTCATGCAACAAGATTGGACACATTCCAATATGCATTCGATATGATTCAGATGAGAACACATTATATCATTGCTGTTGACAAAGATTTCAACACTTCTCTTTATCCTGATTATTATATAATTGACATGTATAAGCTCAACGAAGACTACATGCAGCGTGTTGCTGCTAATATTGTTAAAGAGCCAGAATTCAAGCCACTTTCAGAAACAGCGCCGCCAAACATCGGCAAAGTTTTGCTTCAGATCCACGAACAAGTTTCTCAGGACTTCAATTTCGTTACTGCAAACACATTCAACGATTTCGCATCAACATTTGTGAGAATGGCGAGAAACACTTACGATGACTTATCGTCAAGATCGAAAGATTTAGACAACGCAGTTCAATTTATCAAAGATTTGCAGCACAAGAGCGAAGAAACAGAACATAGACTCAATGAGATTGTTCCTATTCTAGAGCAATTAAATGAAAACAAAGAAAACGCAAGCCAATATGCTTCTAAGCTCGACGAGAAAAGATCAATCATTTCTTCTTTGGACGAAAAAGAGAGAATTAAAACTGCCGAATGCAAACAGCTCAATGAGTCAATCATAGTCAATCGTGAGCAGATGACTGAGCATCTCGCAGACTACACACAGAAGCTGCAGCTGCTCAATGAGATACAACCAGCTGAGTTGCAAGATTTCCGTCAAAATGCAGGCCGTACTCAGAATCCAATTCTGGTTTCAACAATCAATTTGCTGACTGTTTTCTTAGGCCAGCCTCCAAACTTTGATTCAGCAGGAAGAAAGATCATCAACGATGAAAATCTGCCGACAACATTGAGAGTCAGTGTTGATCCAAACGCAATCAATGACCAATCATTGGAAATTGCAGAACAGTTTTACAACGAAATAAACTTAAACAACATAGCAAGTGTCAATGCTGTTTCTCCTGTACTAGGCAAGTTATTCGCTTATGCAATCAGTGTCTTCGAACTTGCTTCATCTAACCTCAAAGTCCAGCAGCAAGAATCAGAATACAACGAGAAATCAAAGAGCTTGGCCAAATTCATTGAATCAAGTCGCAGTGAAAAGAAATCAATCGAAGAAGAAATGTCGAGAATCAGCGAAGAAGAAAGGAGCTTCCAGAGCAACATAGAAATGAGAGACACTCTTGAGAAAGAGCTCACGAACTTAGAAAACAAGAAACAAAGCATAGATGCGATCCTCAAAGGCTTGGATTTAATGAATGATGAATGGGTCGAAGAAGGACAAAGAGTTTCAAATTCAAGACTTTTGTTATTCGGTGACACGATTTTGTTCTCTGCTTACATTGTTTACTTCGGCTTCATGAACCAGAAAGAACGCGACGAGTATTTAGTCCACGTCCTCGAGTTAATCAGAGGCAGCAAGATTCAGGTCAATCTAGAACCATCTTTATTGATTGAATCTAAGATGAAGAATGTTGTCGACACAATTCATTTGACAAAGCACGAATTCCAGCCTCTTGAAGCATCAATAGATTTATCACATATAATGCTCACTCCCAAGCCACCGCTTGTCATTGATTTCGATGACATGATGTTCAATCTCCTCAAAGAAACTCTTCCTAAGCCAAAGACAAAAGTTATTTCATTATTAGCTGAAGACTTTATAGAAGTTTTGAGCGATTCAATGTCGAAAGGTCATACATTAATCATAAGAGATGTTGATGGAATCACATCAGAGTTGAGAACAATACTTCCTTACATGACACGACGCAAAGATACAATCCAAATTAGTATCAACGGCGAGCTTTGCAAATTGAGTCCATCATTCAAACCAATTTTGTTCACAAGGTCAATAAACAATGTTAGAAAAGTTCCACCAAACTTATTCTGCCATACAACAGTAATTGATGTCAGTGATTCAACCCTCAAATCTTCAGAAACAATGTTCGGCTGGAGACTTGTTAATTATTTTGATACAGAACTTGTTCCAAGAATGCACGGAATGCAGCATGCAGAATTGCAGAACAAAGCTGAGGTCAAGAAGTTCGAAGAAGAAACATTGCATATCATTGACTCAATTGTTGAGAGAACATCCCAAGAAGAAGGTTACGACTTCTTAACAGATGGAAAAGTTTCATCTGATCTCATGAGATCTAAAGAATGCTACTTCGCTGCTACAAACTTCACAAGCGACACATCAGCTATCAACAATGAAGTTGACATGACAACCGAATCATTCAGACAGCACATCAAGACTCTCGTGGCAATTTGGACTGCTTTGTCAAGATACATGCCTTTGGTTAATCCAAACCACATTTATTCATTGCAGCAGTTCTTGAAGACAATTGATTGTGGCTTGCAAACTTCAGGATTCACATCAGGAATCCTCACACAGCCTCAGTTAGTTGCTCTGAAGACAGCTCTTGTTAGATTCATCTTTAAGACATACATGCCTTCTATGAGCTTCTCTGAGTCTTTCTTCTTCATGTTCATTTCTGGATTCTTGATGGCCGAGAAAGAACACAAAGTTCAAATGAAAGACTTGGAGATCATCATTGACCACATTGTTGAGGAGAACTCGAACAAAGTCGAACTGCGCAGATTCGAAAACCAGAAGGGAGACCCAATAGATCAACTCAAATTCTCAAATCTCACCAACGTTTTCAAGTGCATGGACAAATTCATCAGCGACGTTTTCGGAGAAGATTACGCCACGATGTTCCCATCGTTCTCAGTTGAATCATTCATCGATGATAAGAACATCATCATACAATGCGGACACTTCTGTGATCCAACTGTTCTGCTTGAAAACTTTGTAACTCTCAGAGGAAAGAAGGCCTTCTTCTCAATTTCTTTGTGCGACTCAACAATCGAAAACGCAAACAGGATTATTGACTTGACTAACGAGAAAGGTGGCTTAGTTGCAATACATTACATGACTGCTACACCTCTCTGCGGTCAGTTTATCAACTCTTTGACTCACAGAAAAGAGAAGCAAAAAGATTTGCACGTCATAATTATTTGCAATGATTCTTCATATATACCGAAAGATTTCATTCTCAACAGCTCCGTTTACACATACGACGACTTCCCACTCATCAGAGTGCAGATGTCTCAGCTCTATCAACACGTTGTCAGCAGCATAGAACTGCCTAACAAGATTACTAAGAAATTATCTTACGCGACATGTTTGGCTTATTCATTAATCAGATTCTCGAGCCATTTGGATCCACTTGGCATTTCTTCCAAATTGTTCTTGACAGAAGACGATGTTAAAGGCTCATTAATCGCCATGCACGCAACACAGAACGATGACATCCTTGTGAGAAACTTCAGAGAACAAATCAAGGATTCATTCTTCGCTTCAACAGTCATTGATGACTACGACAGAAGAAAGCTCAAGCAAGTTTTGTTCACTATTTTAGGTCCAGATCTCACCGAAGAATCATTCATGTTCGTTGACTCATCCAATCCACAGAAAGACAAATGGAATCTCTCAGGTGACCTTCAGCATCTTCTCGAGAAACTACCTGTCTTTGGAACTTTGGATCCATTATTAATCGATAACAACATCGGCAGCACAATTTTGTCTCTCAATTTATCATTGTGGTGTTCTAAGCCTTTCTTCCCGCTATACAAAGGCAACCCAGAACTCGAAGAGAAGGACCACGCGAAGCATATCCAGATACTTAAGAATAACATTCCGAATATTATCGATATAACAGATGAAATTTCAGCACATTCTCCTCTCGGTTTGTTCGTTTTGACTGAGATCAACAGATTCAACAATTTGATCAGGCAGATTGAAATAGACACAGAAGATATCAATTCAGAAGCAGCAGCACTTATATCCAAAGGAAAATTCCCAGAGAAGTGGAAAGAAATTCTTGGCTTCTACGGAACAAATTCATTGCAAAAGATTACAACAATAATCAACGACAGAAGAAAGCTTCTCACTGAATGGTTGTCTTCTGGCGTCATCCCGAAGCAGATTGATGCACGCTTAATCACAAACATCAGAGGATTACTCAATTCATATAGAAACGAAATCGCAATACAGAGAAATTCAACAGCAAACGCATTGAACTACGAATTCAAGTTTGTCAACTCTAATGATTCAACACCAGGAATTACATTTACTAATTTCGCGATCATTGGCGCGAATTTCGACTCAGCCAATGCTAAGATCATCCCACCAAACGCTAAGTCCTCACCAGTCTCATTCTTGCCGCCTATCACTTGCACGCTCGTGAAGGATGTGAAAAGCATCCATGCTTTTTCATGTCCAGTTTTCATGAGAATCCCAACTAAAGAAACAACAAACATCAGCGGCGAAAACTTTGTCTGGCATGCAATGATTCAAAGTGACGTGCCAGATAAGACGCTTATTGCAAGCGGTACTTGTATTGTTTGTCATCCACATGATTCATTTATTTAAAAATGTTATTTATTTTTTTTTTTGAGACCTAATTATGTTATTTTAATTATCCTTGTTTCAAATCTGACTGATTCAAGACGAGTAAGCAACTGGAACTCTTTAGATATATGCATAATATATATAATTATATAGGATAGCTACCTTTAACTATTGATAAATTTCAAATGATCTTTCTGATTCAAGATGCTCTGTTTTTGTTGGTCATTCTTTTCTACTATAGATCTATATTTTGTTCCAAAAATGTTTTGATCACTGTTAAATATTTAGTCACGCACGATGCAATAGATATAAATACCTAGTTTTGTGATCAACAAAGGCAACTACACGAGTATATGATTATATCTGGGAGTTATCAGAATGTCGAGAAGTTTTAACGCTAATTTTACAGTAATATATATCAATCAAAATAAATCGAACAATGGGCTGCATGGATGTGATAATCCTATTTGTTAAGCGTTCATATCATATTTTTATAAATAATTGTCAAAATTATTTTTTAGGGGCTTAATGGCTTGTGTTTTCATAATATCATAAGGTTGACAGTAGTGATGCTGCATCGAATGCTTGGAAGTAATTGACAAGCATTCAATTTCACAATATTGTCTTGATTTAGGCATTCATAATAAGCAATATATCAAAATATTTAGGTTTTAAAATTGAGTCATTTTATTGATCAATTTAACCCAATGTTAAAGCACAACTGCAGATTTTTGGGTTTTAAAGATGCATAAAATTATACAATAAAATTTAAATTGGGTCAGTAATAAATGATTTTTAGTTATAATTAATGCAGACATGCGAACGGGGATGAACGGAAATTTGAAGATGATTAGATATTGTATAAAAGTTTTATCAAAAGTTTAAGAAGATATAATTGAAAAGCTAATTCACTTTCAATGTCATCTGTTTTTTTTTTTTTCTATAATCTGAGCATTGCTTTTTTATGGTGTTTTAAAGATCTTTTTCTGTGACTCAACATGAAAAATTGAATAGAAAATTGAGAACTGCGGAATAAAATTCTTTAACCTAATCTAGGCTTTACAGCTGTAATAAAATACAATTTCACTTTTCATTTTATTTTCTATTCAATTTATTGAATTCGGATTCAAAAAAATTCAATAATTTTTCAAAAAATCGTCCAATATATTCAACAGCAAATATGATATAGAGCAGGAATTTGATAAAATAAAACGAAAACCAAAAAAATCCATTCAATTTTTATCTAAAAAATAACTTCGTCTTTCTATCAATTAATATGTTATTAACAATTCCCATAATAAAAACGTAAAACCGAAAAAATTAATTGAAATTCGTTTTATTGGATCGCTAAATAGCACTAATATTGATACAATACCGAAAAATTCAAAAATGACTTTTCAATACACAAACAAACCAACAAAAAAATCATTTTTTTACTATATGAATTCTGCTGAGGTTTCTTTCTTCGATGAGCAAGGCATTACATACATAAAGATCATTGGAAAGGGTACCTTTGGTATAATCTTCCTCGTTAGGTCTAAAAAGTTTAATGTTCTTTATGCTTTGAAAAAGATCCAAGAGAAAGTGTTTCATGAGTCTGAGGTTGAATGCATAAAGACACTCGATGAGGGAAAGTTTGTCAACCTTTACCAATGCTTCCATTTTCAAGAATACGTTTACTTATTGCTCGAATATTGTCCAAACGATATGATGAAGATCATTGAAACATATAACAATATCTCTGATCATGACACGCTAAGATATATATCAGAAATGGTTGGATCTATCAAAGCTTGCCACGATAAGAATATCGCTCATTGCGATATCAAGCCCTCTAACTTCATGTTTGATATTTATGGAAGGCTGAAGCTCGGTGACTTTGGTTTATCCAACTTTTACATTTCCAACAGATTATGTAATGAATTAAAAGGAACAAACTTCTTCATGGCACCAGAAATATTACTTGGTCAGCCTTATATCCCACAGGCCGCTGACATTTGGGCACTTGGTGTAACATTATATTTTTTGGCAACGAAAAATTATCCATTCTTTGCCTGGAACCAAGTTCATTTGATTGATGCTATAACAGCTGGCAAATATGATGAATTGGCAATCCAAAATCCTCTTCTTAGACAGTTAATTTCAAAATGTTTGGTTGTTGATCCATCTAAGAGAGCTACGATTTACGATGTCATAGACTCTGAATATATGCAGCAATCTTACCTCAAGATGCCGAACAAACAGAAGCTAACAAGTGGACAAGTGAAAACCCAAATTTTGATTCCAAATCCAATCATTTCCATGAGAAGAACAATGTTCTCCCTTGGAACACAGATTTTCAACCGTAATCTTAGACCATCAAGAAATAAAATACTCAAAAATTCAAGATCAAGCGTAGTAGTTATTAATTAGACTAATATTTGTTGTTTGTAGATTAAACATGTAATATCAATTCGTATTTTAACTCATAAAAACCTTTATTAAAATAATTCGCTTCTATTTCGTTAGTTATCAGCGAATTAGTTGTTTAATTAATGAGATAAATGCAATATAGATGCTATAGGCATTAATACTTTCATAAATTATCAAAATATTTAATTTCGTAACCCGTTAATTAATTTCATTAATAAACAAATTATTATGACTTTTATCATTTATGGTATTATTTTAATCATATAAAGGACTCATATCTAAGGCTGTAATCGTTGAAAATAGCTCTCTTTAATCCTATCAAATCGGAATTATTTTATCATCAGAGGATAATAAAATTTTATTATGAGAAATATGTTACCTTGATGCATATTAATGAATGTACTATATTAATTAATGATAAAATAAACTTTCCCAGAACAATTTCATTACCGGTATTTTAAACAAATTAAATACATCTCCTATACAGGTAATGCACTCAATTTTTATTGTAATCTTTACAACAATATAAAATTTTACATTTTTAACCCATAATATGACAATTTTGACAATTTGCATTCAAAAGATATCTGTCTACTCAAATAATTGAGAAGAAATAACATCCTGGATTATATTGGCAAGCATGGGAATGCCTAAATGAATTTCATGCCGAATAAAAAACATTTGCATGTAACTTTCGGATAGAAAAAGTGATGTTTATTGCGATTGTTGACGAATATTATTTCTATAATATCATCACATAGACCTAAACTATATCATTACAATGGATAAAATGATAAAAAAAGAGGTTTTTGAATTAACAAATTAGAAGCAAATTATGTTTTATACATGATATAATTGTCCACTAGAATGTGTATAGAACGTTGGTATTATTTAATTAAGTTTAACCCACGCAGTTTTATGAAAAAATAAAGAAAGTCTGAACGCAAAAAATCATTTTCAGGTGAAAACAAACTAAAAGATTGTTAAATATAGCGTCATGACATCGTATTATCAGTAAATGAACAGAATTCATTTTGAGAGTAGATTGAAGCACGTTATTCACTGCGGTTTCATAAGAAAATATGTTTTCTGAAGAATATGAAAGCGAAAAGAATTATTTATAATAAGTAGATTAGTGTAAATAACGATTTTACGATTTTTACAATGCGAAAAAATATTTTTTGTTTAGTGTTTTAAACAATATTATTTAAGATTATGCAATGCACGTTAAATTTTTTCAAAGCAACCAAACGCTCACTAAGAAAGTGATTTTTTTATAGTTATCACATGCATATTTTATTGCGCTTGTTATTTTGGTATGAAAACTCACTTCTAACGTGCATTTTTTAATTATTCGCAAAATTCTATATTTTTAATAATTATATATTAAGCAATAGATTTATGACATTTATAAATTTGTCAGTTTTAATATGCATTGAAAATCAAAAAAGCGTAAAATTTTGAATTTTCTCAAAAATATGCAGCTCTACTAAAGGTAATTCCCACTCGATAAAAATAAAGAATAATATTTGACATTTGAATACAAAATTACGAAATGACTTTCAGTAACATTCAATTTCTTCTGAAGATATTTTATTATAAACATAGCCTATACGTTACTATAGCCATTCTTATTACTATTTGTAAATCTCTTAAAAAAACATTCAATTGTTATTATTATTTTTCATGGATTCAGATGAGATTGCGTTCCTCGAACAAAACGGAATTATCATCAATGATGTCATTGCCCAGGGAGGATTTGGAGTGATTTACTATGTCTATTCTACTAAGTATAAGACAAACTTCGCTCTTAAAAAGATTCCACAAACAAGATTTGTCCAAGAGGAATTTGAGTGCCTTCAAAAGATTGATGAAAGTAATGTAGTCTCTTTATACCAGTTCTTGAAATTCAAAGACTCGATTTACATGTTGATGGAATATTGCCCTTACGACTTAGAGCGTCTCTTTAAGATCAGACCAAAGCTCAATGACCGTGATTTATACGACTACATAAAACAGATCGTTTTAGCAGTCAAGACTTGCCATGATCGCAGAATTGCACATTGCGACATCAAGCCATCAAACTTCATGGTTGATAAGTACGGTAGAGTCAAGCTCGGCGACTTTGGCTTAGCCACATTTCTTGATGGAACAAATTGCAAAGTTTACAAGGGAACAAAGCTATTTATGGCACCAGAAATCTTCTGCAAGAAGACATACAACCCTATAATAGCTGATATTTGGGCACTAGGCGTTTCTATTTATTTTATGGCAACTCACAATTATCCATTCTTCGGGAATGATAATGTTGAGTTATGCAAGATGATTGTATCTGGCATTTATTCTGATGGATTCATCGAAGATAACCTTCTTAGACATCTTATTTCGAGATGTTTAGAGGTTAATCCAGAAAAGAGAGCTACCATCGACGAACTGCTCGGCATGCCATATTTCAAACAATTTTCTATCGAAGAGAATGAAAAAGTCAATCTTACAAGAAGAGATTCTTATCAGCCTCATCATGATTCTATCATTAGACCTAAACTAACACTTAAGAAGAGATCGAGCCAAGGATCTTCTGCTTCCGTTTGCCAACATCTTTTATCATCGAAATTAATGGGCATTCGCTCATTTGTAAGATCAAGCAAGTTGATCTACAACCTTTAACAAGCTTTTATTGTATGTTTGTTAATATCATAAGTAAATTTATACCATGTTTATTTAATTAATAATTTTATTTAAACAATGAGAATGAAATATTATAACATTTTATATATACACATCTTAAAATGAGTATATATGAACTCTAAGCATCCATATGAATCAATATTTTCCGGTAATCAATTAATCTACTGTAATATATTATACTCAATAAAATATGTATAGATTATTGCAATACTATGGAATTATCAAACGACAGCATGTTTTATCAAGGTTGAAACCAACCCCAATGTGAAAAACATAACAAAAACATGGATAATCGATCTCATGTTTTAAAACACATCAAGCAACACCAAGGTGAATCACATATACAGCAAATTATCGAAAGATAAATACAGGGATATCTTATTCGATTGCAAAACACAGATATAGCATTAATCGCACGTATCTATATATGAGTGTAATGATAATTCATTAAAATCTTATAGCAAACATTTCACTAAAATATTTTAGAAATAAAATCTGACAATCCGACAATTTACAATTTACAAAAAGGCAAAAATATTTCAGTGGAAAATAATCGTTGGCCATTATTGGTGGTTCCGTTTGTTACGTGCTTCGTTGCTCGCAACTTGCAAAAGCCGACCTACACATGGTTGGGTAAAAGGGATCGTTGTCTCGTGGCAAAGGTCCCGAGAGCTCATCCAAAAATTCTCATATTTTAATAGAGCGAAAAATATATTAGTAAGTAAGTTAATACAGCTGTCATTACATATGAGTTAAGATACTTCCATATTATATTTCAGATTACATTCTGATTTTGAGTTTTGAAAATTTAATTCAGTTTCAGCTGATCAAAAACATTTTTTGAATTTACATATTCGTTTTGATAATGAGTTCTTTCAAAATCTAAATTCGAATGAGTTAAACATTTTTTTATTAAGAATATGGCACACAAAAATCTGTTAGAAGTATTGATGTGTTGTAATGTTAATATATAAATATCTTAATTTGCTAATTAATTTAATATAATAAAATAATAAACATTTATAAACAAATAAAAAACAAAAATAAATCAAATATTATCATAATTAGCGAGGATATTTTTGACGGACTCATCAAGCTCCTTTGCCGTCATCTCGCGAACAGGATTATTATCTTCTTCGCTTTTCTTCGCCTGAATGACATCAATTGGCAGTGGGACTTTGAGCTGTGCAGTCCTAACCTTGGAATCGTGTATCTCCATCTGCTCGAGAATCCTGTTCTTCTCTCTGATCTCATCGAGCATGTATTTTGTCTCCATGACTTGATCCCTGAATTTCTTCGACATCGCGAGAGACCTGTCGAGTGCCTGGTGCAACTGCGCGAAGTCTGGGATCTTGATCATCTGCATCTGCAGCTTCTGCTCTGTGATAACGATCTGTTCGTTGAGATTTGCGATGTTTTGCTGAAGGACGGAAACTTGTTTCTCGAGTTCTGCTGTTTTCTTTTCTTCTTTCTGCTGCTTTCTTTCAGCTTCAACACGTTCGATTGAAAAGTTGGAGTGAATTCTGCGGTTTTCAGCTTCTTCACCAAGGATTTGCTGAGTTTTTCTGTTATCACGATATGATCCAACTTGTAAAGTGAGATTTTGTAGCTCAGTCTTTGCTTTATCGAGTTCTGCTTGACATTGGTTATGTCTATGAGATTCATTTTGATATTCTTTCCTAAGTTTTTGTACTTTTTCTAATAATTGCTGATAATCTTGTCTTTGTGACTCTTCGTATGCTTGTTTATCTTGTTCACGCATTGTTAATGTCTTAAATTCCTCTTCTCTTGTCTGTAAATCTTGTTGCGCTTCGAATAACTGTTGTTGAACTTGATTGTATTGATTCTGAACGAGTAGAATGGAGCTTTTGTCGTGTTCTTGATGTCTATCGAGAGACGCACATCTCATTAGAATTGTACGATGAAATATTGTTTTTTCACCTTCAATAAATTTGATAATATTTTGTTTGTGTGTTTTCTCTTCCAAATCAGCAGTAAGTCCTTCATTTTGCTCTTGATTGTTCTTTTTAGCTTTTTCTAGTTCTTGTTCCAGTGGAAATAGATTTTTACGCATTTCAATTTCGAATTTGGCGCTCAAATTCTGGTGCTTAGATATTAAACCGTTAATTCCGTTGCGTAGTATTGTTATTCCATTCACAGGATTCTTTAATAATTTTTGCAAATCTTCGTTTGGATCGTAAAACTGATATTGGCCGAGTTTTTGAAAGTCTTCGATCAATCCTGTAAGAAAATCGCGTATTTCATCTACTTTTGATGCTTCACGTTCGAGAATATCTATTTGACCTTTTTTCTCCATAACTTCCCTTCGCAATCGATCTAATTCAGTTCTGGTTGAATCATCACGAGTGTTAAGAAGATAACTTGCCGATGACCCTGCAGAAACAGAAAGTTTATTCATCTAAAATTTAATGAAAATCAAAGAATGAAAAAAATAAAAAACGTGTTAATAATTTGACACATTAAACATTTACACGACAAATTTATTTATATTCACATTATTGGATAGAAACAGTAGAAAAATAGTTGATAATAATACATCGTTGCCAAAGCTGATTGTTCATTTTATTGATAATGAATCATTTTTGACATATAAAGAAATTTACATAACAAATTATTTATAGCTCCAGAAAACATCAAAATAATTTAGTAAAGCATAGTATTGTATAGAGGAGTAGAAACCAGGTTTTTTTAGTTTTTTTGCTCCAAACTTTGTCTATATACTATATGTACATACACCATATTATATATCAAGTTGAGATACGCGAAAACTCGTCATACTTCAGAATCATAAAAATTTATTAAATTTTTTCATTGCGATTTCTTCATCAAAAAACATGTTATTTGGGATTCTAGATCGACAGATTGATTCTATTTTATACATAGCTGCTAATATATACAAGAAACTATAACTTTAGTGAAAAATTTATCGAGATAAAATTATCAATCAGAGACATTATTATTGTATAGAGAATATGAACATTATAGAAATAGGTAGTGTTAATACTTGGTTACCAAAGCTTATATATCATGTTTTTGAAATTGAGGGATTTTTGACATGTAATTTCGAATTTGACATGTAAATACATTTAATGTATAGCACGAATATTTTAGCGAAAATCATCATTTTAGGATGCATTAGGTAATAATAAAACTTCTAATGAGTTCATTATTTTTGATGGAAAATATTGATGTCGACATTGATTCTTGTGAGTCAGAATTGTATGCTATTTCCACCGAAAATGATGCACTCAAGAGAAATGTCGAACATTTGACCTCTCAAATCAAAAAGATTCAAAATGATAATAACGTTAGTACAAATTTACAACATGACAACATCATCCTTAAACAAACTCTTGATGATGTTCAAAATAAATGCAACGAATTGTCAACAAGATTAAACATTGCTTTGAAACAAATGGAAGACAGAAAAATAGTCGAAAAGAATGCATGTTCAGAGTGTAAAATCAACAACATTTCGTACAGGAAAGAAGTTGATGCTTTAAGAGCTCAAATTAGTCAATACGAAGATCAACGAATCGAATATAAAGAAAGAATTTCAAATTTAAACATGAAATACCAGAGTTTACAATCTAACCTTAATGCTATTTACAATTCTGCAACCACTTACTTCGGAGAAGAAATTAATTCATTAGCATTTTTATTAACTTGTTTTGAAAAGCCAATACGCAAATATGAAGATAATAGTGAGTATATCAAGACGATTTATAAACAAGAAAGCAAAATAGACAAATTAAAACAAGTTATTGAAAATTTAGAGAAAAAAGTCCAACGACAACCAATAATTTCACACATAGATTATAACAAAGATTTAATCGAAGAATACAGAACAACTATTGATAAACTCAAAGAAAAGATTCAACAGCTTCAAATTAAAATTCGAGCCTTAGAAATGAATCCAAGCGATCAGAATGAGAATGAAAGGATCACATATATCCAGAAAATCTCATCTTTGTCAACAGAAATCAAAAGTTTGAAAGAAGAAAACTGTGATTTAACGAAAAAACTTGAAAATCTTGAAAAATCAAACTTAAATGAAAGCTCAGCATTATTAAAACTCCAGTTAGACTTGGAATCTAAAGACAGAGAGATTAAAGCATTAAATGAGGCAAAGCATCAACTAATGGAAGAAAATTTCGGATTATCAAAATATAAGAAACGTAATGAGAAGAAGAAACTCAAAAACAACAAAATAATTTCGAAAATGGCTGTAGAAATCTCAGAATTGCAGAAGAAAATCCAAAGCGGAACCAAATCAAATTTAGATTTGCAGAAAGAAATCGATATTATGAAAAATGACGCAAAAGATCGCATCAATGAGCGTGATAGTGCCATAGAAAAACTCAAACACATAGAAATAGAGAACCAAAACTTGAAAGAAATCAACCAAAAGATGAAGGAAAAATGCGAAAATCTTTATCAAGAAAACGAAGCAACAAAGAAAGAACTAGACGAGAAACGCTTGCAGATGAATTTAGTGCCTTACTCTACATGGAGCTGCAATGAATTTCCCAATGAAATCATTGACGAAATAATAAGAATTTCATCAAATGATTCAGTGCAACTCACGCAAAAAATAAATTTAGCTTTATTCGCCATTGCCAGGAAATACAACGCAATTGTTGACGCAAAAACTGAAGCAGTCAAGAAACTCGAAAAGACATTAGAGGAAAGGAAGGCGAAAGAAGAAAACATGTGTACATTTTTCACAAGAAAATTCCCAACGATAAAATTTGATTTTCAGACGTTCTTTGAAAATGATTCCATCAAAGAAGCTCTTGCTGAAGAAATTAAGAGAAATATCGAAGATGCACAAATTATCAGAAATGATTTTGAAATTGTCAACGCTCAACTTTCAAAAATATGCGAATTCCTTGATGCTGAAAATGCTAATGATGTAATTTCAAGAATTTCAAAGATTTTACAAAAAATTTCAGATTATAAAATTAAAATCCAAAATCAAGACCTAGAAATCCATGAATTGAACGACAATATCATAAAATTACGTCAGAACTCTAAAAAATTAACAAATAAATATGATAAAATTATTTCGAAATTATCAAAGCAAAACGATTCTCTTCAAGCACAGCTAGAAGAAATCCAAGAAGCATTCGATAAACACAAGAATGAAACAACTCAACAAATCAAGAATTTAACTGAAATTAAGGATTCGAACGAAATCAAGATAAATGATTTGACGAATGAAAACTCGACATTAGTTGACGAAAATAAAAGCCTCCAGAGCCAGATAGAGTCGATGTCATCGAAGATAAGATCATTGAGAAAGAACGTATACAATGTCAACGACGAAATAAACAGAATAAAGAATGAAACGAAGGAGATAATCAAAGAAAAAGAAGATGAATTGGAAACAATCAAGAATCAACTTTTAGCACAAATGAAAGCTTTGACAGACGAATCCTCGAAGTCAATAAACGACCTAAAGAACGAAAACAACATATTAAAGGACAAACTACAGGAATGCAACGACAATTTAACTTCATCGTCATTCAAGGTCAAACATCTTGAAACTAAATATGATGCAGCTGTGCAGGAATATACAAGGTCAACAAAGACACTTGAGAATCATTACAACCTCAAAATTAAAACACTCGAAGCGAGTTATAACACGAAACTTCGTGAGATCGAACAGAAGAGAAACTCAATGATCTCTGCAGCTTCATCTGCTTTGGCGCCTTTCCTTATTCCTGGCGAAATACTTGATGAATCTAATTTCGAATCAGCTCTCTTCAGAGTTCGCTCGAAACTTCAAACTACTACATCATCTCAAAACATAACTCTTCAGCTCTAAACATTTGTTATTTATTTTTTGATTAATAGAAATTGTATTTATAGTAATGATTCACCATTTTTATTAGGAAAAGCAATGTCTTTATTATATCTGTGTTGATCGTGCATGATTTGATATTTCATGTTTTGCTAATTATAATATCATTTAGCTGGGCTCTTATATTTTACATATGGTATATGCACAAAATGATGTAATGATGAGATAAAAACTTATTCATGATAGAAAGCCACTCATTGAGTTCATGATTCTAAAAAAAAAGTTCTCAAGACATCCTTATTCGAGGTGAATAAATATGATAAAAATGACAAAACAGCTTTAATATTTGCTTCAGTAAATTAACATTTGTCACTTTTGTATCATGTCACTTTTAAATGTCATCGAATTTTGCAGAAATTATTCTCGATAAAAACTTAACATTGTATGTTTTCATTCTTCCGATCAAACTGCCGACGATTAAGGTGACTATTGAAGACATAACAGTTGAAACTTTCAATAAAAATGATTCGCTTGTTCTTAAACAAATGAAATTCCCAGTAAAACGTTTAGAAACACGTGCATATGCAAGTGTTCCTTGCATTTTATTAATTTATCTCGTTAAAAATCATACAACAAATGTTACACAGCTCGATATCAACATACAAGCGCAATCTAAAGCCCAATTTTGTATCCATGAGCTTACATCACAGCCACATGATCTGAAAGAACTCAAGATTTGCATTTTCGAATTCGGAAATTTAGATCAATTTACTTTTCCTATTGTTTTAAACGCATACTCTGATGCATTGATCGAATTTCATCTCAAAGGTTCTGTTTATGTCGATCAAAGAAAGATAAACATATCAAAACACTTCGGACTTGAATCTGTTTTACCATTTTTCATTTCTTCAAAGGTAAAGCATATCTCAAAATTCGACTACATGCTCGAATTATCATGCACAAATCTTATGCCATTTGATTTACATGATATTTCATACACATTCACTGCATATGCAACATTACCGAAATATTTGCCCAAAGCGAAGTTTGCTGATTCTATTAAATCGCTTGTACAAACTAAAAGGATTATCCCTATTCAAGGCACGCCATCTGGTCAGCCTCCGAAAAAATTTGGAAAAATTAAAATATTCTGGAAAATTGATGATACAAAAGAGTATTCAACAGAGATTCGCGAAGAACCATCTGTAGATGTCTTCCAAACGAAGCCAGATTATCTGATGATCTCTGTAAAATCTTGTCCGAAAGAAGTTTTCGTAAATACCCAGTTTGACTTTGAAATAGAAGTCATAAACGTTTCCTCTGAAGATCTCACGTTTGTGGCTCATCCAGTCAACACAGAAGACGTCGGATCAATAAATACTGAAAGCGTTCATTATTCGGCTGAAATTGGTAGTCCAATATCGATTAACTTCTCAGCTATTCCTGTTCGTGAAGGTTTGGTTAAACTTCCTCCAATTAAATTTGTAATGGATAATTCATCTTCATTTACTTACAATGCTCCATCGGGAGTTTTAGTCAAGTCAACGTCCGTAACACATGTATAAAATATTTGTAAAGTAACTCCTTATGTTTAAATTATCCTGCTTCATTATCATTAAATTAGCCGCAAAAATCATGTGATAAATAATGTCTGTAATAGTATAGTTTATGTTATTATTTACGATAGCAAAGGAAAAAAAAAAAAGAATTTTAATATTATTACTACTCTATTGCTTATTTCATATTGTATCCTACTTGTTATGAACTGAGCTTTATGAAAAGACGCAACTTTGGAGGATAAAATCGAGTCTGGAAGTCCCAAGAGTTTTAATTAAATCGATTCTACATCAAAATTAGGTTGTTGTATTGAAATAATATCTAATGGCATGATCAAATTTGTCAGAATTTTACTTTTGCGATATAAAGAAATTAATCTGATTCAAATTAGATGGGTCATTTACCATTCGATACTATATGTATTAAAAAGCTGTTTATACAATGTCCAACATTTTGAGAGCAAGTCAAAACAATTTGAAATTATTTTGATATGTAAAACTACTATAGACACAGCTGTAAACAGTTCTTAAGGACTCATACAGTCTGTTTTTTGATGCATTTTAACTATATTTATGTTGAACAGATATAATATTTCCTTATGGAAAAAAATTGTAGATTTCCTTGTCAAACTCTGCCAATCAGTAAGGAACAACGAGTATAATTGGCGGCTTATATCTATTACCTGTAAAAATAATACAAAATTCTGAAGTGTGATACAAAAAGTGACATAGTTTTTCTGAGAATTTTTTTCGATGACTTATATAGAAATTCCAGAATGAATTGAAGTCAAATTATATGAATCTGCAAAGCTCTTAAATAACTTTATCGATATGTACATTTTCGAAGATGATAACAAGATTCCCTAAAATTATGATTATTTTTAAATACACAATTTGACTTCGAATAGTATTCGATTATTTCATCATTATCGCATTATTACTATATAAATATTCCAAATGAGGATATATTGATAATATAATGCTTCTTTCGCAATTTATTTCAATCCGACTGAACTACATCAATAATATCATCCGATTTCGTAATATTAGATTGATTACAATTATATGTCAATGATTTAATTATCTTTTTCCAATATAATTTTATTAATCGAAAAATATCGAACAAAATATAGTATTATGCGATTACATTTTTGGATTCATGATCAAATCAAATCATTACGACACATTAATTGTCAAATTTAATTTTAAAATTTTATGACTTTTGAAATTAATTCACATCTTACGACCAAACTTTGCATATAGATATAAATACTCATCAGCTATTCATTGTTAAAAACAATATACGACGGTTTTTGTTTCACCCTAAGCTAGACAATCTCATTTTAGTTTCGAAATTCGCAGTGGTCGATGATTTACCTCTGAGTCAAGAACTGAAAGTGAGTTCACCAGTATTTCCATTTCCAGTAGAGCCTGTGCCGATATTTCCGTTCAAGGATTTACAAAATATCGCTTCAGTTATATATTGCATCATAAATGATTTCTCTTTTGCGAAATTCTTCATGTCCTTTCCATACTCCAGCAAAAAGTGTGAATCAATATACCACGCACTTTATATCATTCTATCGAAAATGATATTGAATAATTTGAATGGGAAAGAAATTCCATTTATTGAGTTTTTATCAGTATTGACACGTGTCCCAGAATTCGATAATCCGGGATATCTTAGTAACGTTAGTCCAGTCGTATTTTTTTCCAATCTTATGATTGCTTTACTGAACTACGAGTCTGTTCTAAGTATTTCAGATGTGATTGCAATTAAATTGACAAAGAGGAACGAATGCACAAATTGTGGAGTCATCTATAAAACTCCAGAATGGATTTTTGGAATTGATACAGAAAACAGATCAATAACGCATACAATAGAACAGAAATTATTTAAATTAAAGCCAGTAAGCTGCCAAAAATGTGATAAGCAGCTTGAAAGCGGCTCCGTGATTGAAGAATTGCCGCCAACACTAATTATTTCTTCAGATATACAGAAGAAACACCCACTAGAGTTTTATATAACAGAACATGATAAAAAATACCAACTTAAGTCCTTTATTGTTCAAAATTCAGATCAATATTTCGCAGTTGTAAAGAAACACGGCCAATGGTACAAATGCGATGAACAAGAAACTAATGTTTCTAATGATTTCGTTAAATCATTATCTCCAACTTTAATGTTTTATAATAGATATTATATATATGATTAAATTGTTTTCTATCCTTTAGTACTCCAAAATATTTGCTTCTCATTTTATTCCAATCAAGTCAAAATATATGTTCAAATAAATTATCAAATTTTATTGGTTTAAACTATGGTACTATAATTTAATAGGCATAAAAACTTCAATTTAAAAGTATATGTTGGAAAGTAGACAAGTTTAATCTATATTCAAATTCAAAATTTGGATTTAAAGTAATTCTGTGCAAATATATTGTTAATGTATTTGTTATAATTATATTTTTGTCGGAGCTTTTGTTATTTTAGTTATTTTGGGATATTTTGCTAAATATTTGATTTAAAATAAATGGAGTCATTAAGTAAAGAAATTAGGTGAAAACCTTGTAAATGTTGAGAATTGAGTAAAGCATGAAAACGAAAGAATAAACGAATGAAATAATATTGATAACAAATAATGCGATGAAAAGTTTCTTTTTCTTGTTCTGATCACGAACAATATTCAGTGGCTCGAAATAATGATGAGTTCTCGTTTCAATGAAGAAATAAATTGCGACTAACAAGTTATAAATCAGAACCGGTAACGTATAGGGGAATGTTAGAAGCGATTGTAAGACTATTAATATGTGGCAGATCTTGATTGGCCAGATTAAATTCTCCAATGTTTTGCAAAGCGCGAAAGGACTGACGTGGTTGCCCTGGAACTCGTATATATCAGTAATAATGACAATATACAACACAGCGACAGCGACTTCAGCAACTAATGAAATAAAATCAAAATACCACATAATAAAAAGTGACTTTAACGTACAATAGAAAATTGACAAAAAATTGACAAAAATGCATGAAATTCCTTCTTCTGGGTCAGATTTTTTGAAAGAGCACCTGGCTTTGTCGCATTCCATCAAGGAGAAGGGCTATGACCAAAACACTGTGCTTGAATGCCTCCAAAATAAGGTCAACGAATTATTAAAATTCCAAGAAGAAGCGGTTTCTTTGAAAGCGGAGCTTAAAATCACTACTGAGAGGTGCAATCTTCAGGCAGCTGAGTTTTCTTTCGTTAAAGATGAATTACAGCAAGAAATTGATCATTTAAGAGAAAATGAAACAAAATTACGAATGGCTTTGGCCAAAGCTCAGTCAGAGAAATCAAATGCAGTAAATTATATTGATGTTGAAGCAAGAATTAATCAAGAATCTTCAGAAATTCGAAAATTATCAGATAAAATAAATCGATCAAAAACGAAAAAGTCGCAATTAAAGCAAGAAAATCAGTCGCTGCGTGACAAACTATCATCTCTTACGCTGCAATTTGACGAATTGCGCTCAGAAAATACGGGTTTAAAGGGAGAAATCAGCCAGATTTCAGAAAATCTAAGTCAAGAACGTGAATCGAGTAGAATTACTAACGATGATCATAGCAAAGCTCTTGAAAGCTCTAAAATGCTTTCAGATCAAGTTTCAACACTTCAATTCAAAAATAATGAACTACAACAAAAGATTTCTAAATTACAACAAGCTTTAGATGCACAAGAGAAACAATACAAAACTCTTAAATCAACACTCAGACAAAAAGAATCGGAAAATTCAACACTTACTGATGATTTTCGAAGGCAAATATCAGAATTAAAGCGTGAAAATGCCGATTTGGAGATGAGATTAAAACAATCCAACTTAGATTTCGAAAGAGAAAAGCAAAGAGCGATTGATTTATCTCAAACTCAAGAAATAACAGATAAAAGCAAACAAGACGCAGCATCAACGATCAATGCTCTTCAATTTGAAAACCAAGAACTCAAATCTAAGACATTAATTCAAGAAAGACAACTTAAAAATTATGAAGAAAACAAAATCGCTCTAAAAGAGAAAGAAATGCTTTTAGATCATATAGAACTGGAAAGGAAGGCATTAGCAAACTCCTTGTCAACGGAGCCTGATCCAATCGAAGGTCCATGGACAAATCTTCACGACAGAGTCGCAGAAGCTGTTCACGGCCAAAATCTAACTAAATCAGTTACAGATCAGAATGAAAAGCTTAAGGCAAGACTGAAAGCTGCTCTTGAACAATCAGCGACGAGCGAAAAAGCTCTAAAACAAAGGCAGCAAGAAGAAGAGGAAGATCAGTATGTTTCAGCCTTGAAATCATCACTAGATGGTGCGCAGAAAAGGATAAACAATTTGGATGAGAAGATAGCAGCCATGGAGTTCCAGAGAAAATTTGCAACTTCAATCGAAATTTCGAATTCGAAATTAATGAAAGAAATTGCTAAATTACACTTATCATTACATCCTGAACTCACTCACATCAGAGCTTTGGTTCTTGCTGTTATTATGATGAATCGAATTTCAAAAATGAAAGTTTCTAACTCATATAGAGATGAAAATGCTTTATCCCTATTCAGAGGCCGTCAAATATACTCACCAATGTGCATGGTTGAAGAAATAAGGAAATCTTTTAGGTTATTAACTCAAGATTTAGTTGATTGCAAATCAAACCTTGTACAAGCTCTCAAAGACCGAGAAAAACTTACAACAGAGAACCAAACACTCACAGTCCAAGTAAACACTTACAAAGACGAGAACAGAATCGAGAAAAAGCGAACGAAATTCCTAAAGAAGAGGATGATCGAAATGCAACAAGAATTATCGCTTCTTGTTCCATCAGAAGAGTACCAGGACGCATGCAAGGCCATCCAGACACTACAGGAGAAGCTCATAGCTGCGAAACAGCAGCACAGCCAGTATTTGGAGCAGATCTCAGAGGTAAAGAAGCAACTCGATATAATGAGAACAGACAAAGAAACAGTTGATGGCAAACTTTCTCAATCTGTCAGTCTTTACAACGAGATCAGAATCCAATTAAAGCAGAGCATAAAGGAAATAGAGACACTCCACATCTTGCTCGAAGAAAAGAACAAAGAGATTCTCGCTTTGGAAAGAGTTGTTCATAGGCAAAAATCTTTGGAGAAAACAGCATCAGCAGCTTTCGCAAACTTAAAGTTAGGTGAAGAGGATCAGATACAGTTCGAGACAAAGATTGAAACGGCAACACTTGCAAACCAGGAACCTTCATTTTCACTTGCTATTAATCCAGCATTTTTAGGATAATTTATTTTTTGTTATTGTTATTGTTATTATTATTTTTGTTATATTATTAAAGTTTACTTTTAATACAATTAATATTATTGAGATTTCTACAACAAATAAATATAATTGATTTGACAATTTATTTTTTTCTATTTGTAAGTTTGTATTTTGCTATTGTGTACTATCATCTTTAAATATTTAAGCTATTTGCATGAATTTATAAACTCTTGTATGGATATTTCTTCTTTTCAAGCTCATTGATTTCGTTAGGGAATTCTTTTCGGAATTTCTTAGACTGATGACTTGAAAGAATCAAAACAATGAAGATAATATGTAAGATGAAGAACATTAAAGTGCTGAAGTATTTAAGAGTCAATATTCCTAAAACTACTGATGTAGCTTCAACCATGAGAATGATTTTTTGCATGTTTTGTTTCTTTGCGATAATTGAATAAAGAGAAACAGCATATGGAGCAATATATATAAATGGAACGAACTTCATATCAACTTGTGTGAGCAAAACGAGACATAAAAGAATCAATACTGCATGAATTCCAATCATCATGAAATGTTCTGTCTTAACAACGCGTTCATACTCGGCTTTCATGTCGTTAACTATTTGGTCTTGTTTGTCTGAGTCGATTAATTGGACATTATTCTCTTGAGCGTTTCTGTGAGTAATAAATGCTTCGTCTTCCATTAAAATTATGATTTCTGTCATGTAAAATTTTGTTTGCCAAATAAATCATAATAATTGTCGTGTAATGTCAAAATAGAAATAATCCAGCATATTGGGGAAAGTGTTCATAACTAAATATTTCAGCATTGAATTTTGTCAAGCCAATATAATGCTAGTTAAAGACTAATGATTCCCAAAAGAGCCAAAATGCGAATTTTTTCCCAAGACAAAATATATCTCTTGGAAGTGTTGGAAGTAAAGTA
>MRSU01011369.1:0-11639 GCA_008369845.1 Trichomonas gallinae
ACTCTGGGGTTCGAACCCAGGCCCTCGCGGACCAGTGCCTTAAACTGGCGCCTTAGACCACTCGGCCAAATGACCCTGACAATGTTAGATATAGATTCTAGTATCCATGCAATTTAGGAAAAGCAAATAATAACCAATTGCATTAATATATTGTATGGAATGCTATGTAAAAGAATAGTTATATTAACGAAAAAACAACATTATATTAACAGTTTATAACATGCTGAAGTGTTTCCGCTGCTTTTTGCCTGACTTGATCAGTTTCCGCTTCTGCCGCAGCGAATTCTAACAGTTTGATGACAGTGCTGGAGTTAAGGATAACTCTGAGCGGTCTTCCAAGCAACTGCGCAATATCAGTAAGCAAATCAACAGTTGACGACAAAACTTCGTGGTTCCTCTTCGTCCATCTTGATATGAAATCGAACAAATTAAAGAAAGACTTAACTTTCTTTAGTCCATTCCTATTCTGCGCCAAAAGCGGCACCAACTGTCTGTAAGTCGACAAAACAGCAAGGTGCAGTTTAGCTAACAGTTCTGTATCTCCACTTTCCTCGTCGTGTTCTTCTTTGACGGACTTCAGTTCGTCTTGTATAGTCTTGAGGACTTCATCTATCCAGTTGAATGCGAGCTCGCCGACAGCTGCAGATATATTTCCGATAATCGTGATAATTGAATATTTTGTTGTCGGCGTGGCATCATCCTGCCTGAGCCTTTGTATCAATAGGCCAATAAATTCTGTGATAACATTATCTGGAAGCGTAACACCAGCAATATAAAGGTCACCGAGCAATAAAGCAGCTGGCCTGATGGATTTTGGATGATGTGCACCACTTAGCAATGGATACATTAACGGCAAAAGCTGTTCAATGTATTTGGCGAATGAAGGACCAACGGAAACAGCAATTGCGCCCATCGCTGGAAGAGATTCTCTAACTAAATCAATATCATTGGCTTGAATGATCTGCAGAAGCATCTCCATCATCTTGTCTTCAATAGGAACAACTAATTCTCTGTGTACAAATAAAATATTTTCAACAACACTGCAAATCCATATCATTTTGTTGACAGTTGGACATGGAATGTCTCTCATATGAACAAAAGACATCATACTCGACAATTGGACTAAAACTCGCTCAAGAACGATTGTACATTCTTGAGGAGAAGGCTGTGGAGTGGAAATAATCAGCTGCGTGAGTGCAGCAAACGCGTGGTCTGATGCCTCTGGGAACGTATCTGCCATATCACACAAAAATTGCGATAATGTTCCGAAATTGTCGGAAAGAACAGATAAATCTCCCGTGTCTTCGACAGAAAGTATGCAAACTTTGAGAAGCCAACAGGCTCTGTCCGATAATTGGCCAGATGAAGAAACAATTTCTGGAAGTTTTTGTACAACAATGGAAAATCGCTCAGGAGTCATTGCTAGGTCGGAAAACTTCTGTACACAGCGGCCAAGTGACCACATTGACGCTTCTTTGACAATCGTTGAAGGATCATCAAGCATATTCACGAAAATTGACATTGTATTGAGTATATTTGATGGTATAGACTTGAATGATGGGATTCTGATGCAAACAGACGTTAATAATACAGCAGCAAATCTAAATTTCCATTCCGGCGATGAAATGTTGGCTTCAGCGAATTCTACAACATTATCACGCTGCTGTTCACCAACTGTACAAGCTAAATCTGCTAAAGAAAGAAAAGCTGAAATTTGAGGCGAAAGTTCTAAACAAGCGGTTTCTTCTATTGTAAGAGTCAATTCAACAAGGGTTGGAAGCAATTTATCGAATACAGCAATAGAAAATCCTAGGAAAATATCGAAATCTCTGTGACGCTGTTTAATATGGCTTTTATCATCTGCCTGGACATCATACTCGACTTCACCAATCAATTGAAGAACTAAACATGCTTGTTCAACTCTTTCTTCATCTTCGCTTGTTAAATTTAAGCCGATAAGTTCTATAATTTCGTCTCTGTAGTCCTCTAGAAGATGATAAAAGTAGTCTATAGCTTTACAAAGAATGTTAAAACCTTCTTTGTAGAGAATCGGATTTTCTTGTTGAATATAAGCGTAAATCGTATTCATTAGTGAGTGAAATACTTCTGGAAATGAAGCAACTCTGTAGAAAAACGAAAGATTTTGTGAAAATATCAATGCTGCGCGATGTTGTAATGTTTCATCCGTCGGATCATTCATTTGAGCCAGTATTTTCTGGAAAAGTATAGGAGAAAACTGATGGAAAATCTGATCTTTGCCACAAGAAGGCGAAAAATCGATGCAAAATCTTGTAAAACACAAAAACACTTGTAAAGCAGCCGCTCGTTCATTTGGAGGGCAACTTAAGTCTGTTTGTTGTAGAATTTGCGATATCTGTTGATCGTAAGTATCCAATGGGAACTCAATTGCGAAAAATGCGCCTAATAAATTCGAACATTGAATTGAGAGCTCTTCATTCGAAGAATTCATGCTTTCTATGATACCCATTAGGAATTCATTGCGTATATTTATATCTATTTGACTCCAATACGTATTAAATTCTCTTTGCAAATCTGATGTTCTTTTATGGAAAAATCCGTACAAAAGAACGGCTGCATATGACTTCGATGGTCCGAAAATCGATGTATCTGATATGATTCGCACTAATAAAAACATATACAATTCAGGATTCGACTCTCGCAAGTCTAGAATCCACTTCTCAGCGGGAACACGAATCGATGAATCATTACTCCTGAGATTTTCGAGAATTACTGTGGATTCACTGAGAAGTTGAGGAGTTAAAAGATTCATGAATTTATTTTTTTACATTTTTTTCTTATTTTTGAGAGATTTCGTTTATTTTGTTGTGTTTTAGACTTATTTATTGACATTCTGGACCTATTGGACTGGGAAATTCAGCTCAAAAATGTGAAATATTTTTATCAATAATTTTTTCTACGAATATATACTATGAAACTAACATATTTCAATTACATTATCATTAGATAGACATTCTATGCAAGAAAACTTCAAATTAAGTTGAAAAAATTCTAATCAAAATTTATCAGCGAATACATACTATAAAACCATAGCCACTCAATTATATTCTCAAATAATAGTCAAAATATTCAATTAAACTTGGAATTTTACAACAAAATAAAAATGATAATTAAAACTCAAATTTGAACCTTGCTTATCATATTATATCAGACAGATGAAATAGTAATTTGGGAAAAATATGACAAAAATTGATTAATACGTTGTTTATGATTTAATTAGATAAAATCAACTCCTATCACAGATTTAATGCAAAGATATAGTTTTTAATACTATGGAAATTTGAAATATATTCATAATATAAAGTCTTTATATTAAAAACAAAATAAAAATTAAATAATTTGTTGTTGCATGTGTAAAACTAGTTGTAAGAACATGTCAGCGGAGTTAACCTCAAAGAATTGTCTTTGTTCACTAGGAGAAACTCCAAACTTTTCATCAAAAGCGATTTTCAAGCAATCTTGTTCGATCTTAGAATTTTCCAATGCCGGACCTGATAAAAGAACGACACCATTCGCTCTGTCAGCGAACAGTTGTGATATAGTGTCGAAATACTGAAGGTCATTGACAGTCGCGCATATTGCGAAAGCTTTGAGGTTCTTATGTATGAATTCTGAAAAAGTAACAATTCTGTCTTTCATCATCAATAATTTCGGATTCCAGCTTGCTCTCTTCCTCATTTTCTTTAATAGTTTCTTCTGGTGGATTTCGTTTGGCACGACAATCAGGATATTATCGGAGTCCAAGTTCGCCATTCTTAGCATGAACGCGCTCGCTAATGTAACTTCTTTTGATTCTTTATCGCTTTGACATGTAAAGTAATGCATAGGATTAACAATGAAAGGAGTAACTAACGTGTTATCTACAGATATATCCGAGTAAAAACTAGATATATACTCCCTGATTTTGTCACTTTTCATTTGTATTTCCTTTATATAATTTTTCGTGAATGTTTCAGATGATTCCCACATCCTCATAAAAGCAGGCCTTAGCGAATAACTATTGCAGAAGTCCTGAGGAATGCTTTGGCCATAGAACATCACATTGTTCGGTTTTGTGTTCGTCAAGAATTTTATGAAGTCAGCGTCTTCTACCAAAAAGTTGTCTAATATTATCAAGTTGGTAAACTTTGTGTTTTTGACCATCAAATCTTGTATATTTAGCTGGAAAATTATCTGTGCGACATTACGCTTGAGGTAGTCAATTGATTTATCAATGGTACCAAGGAATTCGAGCGGACGAAGTTGTTCGAGACAATCAATTAAAGCTTTATCTATTTGATTGTCCATTCTTAAGTAATTTAGAGCAACTAGACAACTCTGGCACCATGCTGGATCAATTCCTCCATCAATTAATGTTTGTAAAATCTGATCTCTTGTTTTCATTGCGACTTGGAAACTGATTTCTGGTGTAACATCAAATCTCATGTAGTGGAATGATGGTATTGGCGTTTTCTCGAATTTTTTCATTGTTTTGAGAAATTCATCAATCATCTCTGTGCTTTGGCAGACAACAAGAGTTTTTTCACCATATTTGTAGTTTTCAGCAAGCCACTTAGCAGCATGATAGAGACCAGTTGTTCCAATTGAACTTTCAAATAATGAAATTCCTGGACCTTGAGAATTCTTGAATCCAATGTAACTATCTAATACTTTCTTAGGTATATTTTCGATATTGATGCATTTCGACAGTTCAATCAATCTCTGGCCATCACGATTGATATTTATTGGAAGTTTAACGACAACATTGAAATCTTTTGATGGTGATGAATCAGCATCGACTTTGACTAATATTGTATGATTGGCAAGACATTCTGTTACAATGCAACCAATACACTTAATATTATTTCCATCTGTTACAGTATCAGCAACATTAAGCAAATAAACGATTTCACCTTCTTTGAATCCCTGAACATCCCACTGCAGGAAGGTTGGATCCAAAGCCAGGCTAATAATTATTCCATTTTGTTTTGTGTTTGATTTTTGAATTGCTGGGATCTTCAATGGAACCGCGTATGGATGGAACCTAACTTCATTATCAGGATGGATCGATTTAAACACATCTTCTAATAATGATAAAACATCAATTGCGAATTGATATCTTTTCTGTAAAAAGACTTGAAAACTGGCATCCATCATAGATAAAGCATATTTTGAAAAACTAGGATATAAGATATTTGGTGGTTTTCGTGTTGGTAAAATATGAAACGGGATTTTTTCTCTTGGATCTTGGGGAGGCTGGAGTGCTCTTGATATAGAGTATAAATTCTGTTCTAAATTTTGAGAAGGAATGATATTTAATCTTTTCAAAATGTAATTAACAAAATCTGGAGAACTTTCGGAAAGAACATCGAAAATGTATGAATCAGATTGTAATTCATTAAGTGTTGCTGTTGCAAGTGGCGAATTCCTATCAAAATTATTTATATCATTTTGGAATTTAATAATAAAATTGTTATATTCTTTTGTTGCTTCTTGAAATGTCAAAACACCAATATCAAATTTATATTGATATGATAAATAGTAATCGAAAAGGCTTAGAAATGGATGATCAATCGGAATTGAATTTAAAAAGTTCGTTTCTTCAAGTAATGGCTGTGTAAATAATCGTAGCTGCGGAATTGAAATAAAGTGAATCATTAATTGAATAACTCTGTCGAGATATTTTGGTTCATTAATTGCGAGACAAATTGTATCAAAAAGAGCGTCAGATTCTGGCTTTCCTTTATTCCTTTGTTCGTATTTATCCCATGCTTTTGTTACAGCACCTATTTTATTTCGCGCTCTTTCTATTTGCTGCAAAATTGGAGTTCTTCGCTCCGGAGAAACATGTATTAATGTGGATAATCCGACATATTTCTCAAGTACACTAATTTTGTCCTGGTTTTCCTCAAAAAATTCTAAAAATTTTAATTTTTCATTCATAAAATTTTGTCACTTTTATTTCCGTTTTTTCGAAAAATGAAGTCAACAAAACTCAGTCAAAAACTAGTTTTACCGCTAATTTTTGCTATAAATCTTCTTATTATAACCTATATATTGATATTATATAGTTATTATTATTAAAAGAATGAGTGAAAAAATTCTCAAAAATTAAATTATAAATCATTATACATAATTGATAGCATATATTATCTGGATCTATATGTATCCTTTGGAATGCTTGGAAACTCGTTTTGAACAATGATACGATATTTTTAAGATATATTTCAACTTTTTTCCTTAGAACAACATCCATGACTCTAAATCACCATTTCTATCAGTTAATTATTTATAATAGTTTGAAATCTAATGACATTCTTCATTATTTTTTCCAATTCATCCATATAAAATATATTATATTTGGAGCAGTATAATTTTTATGAACGCAAACATTAAGAATAACACTAAAAGATAGATGAAATCTTTGATTATATCCACATTAAAATTTATTTGTTGATTTAGATATGCAACAAGCAGTAAGAATATCGCAATTCGATGCATCTTTTTATAAGCACCATACAATAATTGTTACTATAGCTGTTGATTTTGATTTTCAAATATTATAAAAATTATCATTTACAAATAGACAAATCAGTTACTTAGACATTTTTGAGTTTTCTTCAAGAATTTTCCTGGAGATTCTCACATTACTTTCGAGTTTTTGGATTTCGCGGTCTAAATCACTTACGCAGGAGTCACTTTCGAATTTTATTGGACTTGATGAGCTGCAAGATGAAGTATCATATGATTCTATCTTCTTTCTCATCATAAACATATTTTCTTTATATTTTGTATTTTCTCTTGTTTTATGATGTTTCTTGCTCACACTTAACTCCTTGTATTCATTTTTATCTTTGTTTCTCCTTCTAAAATCTTCGATTTGCTTTTGAAGTTTGCAAATAAACTTCTTAGCTTGGCAAAGCTCTTCTTTTAGCGCACAGACCTTCTTCGTAAGGCATTCAACTGATTCTTTTGATGAACTTTCGCGTTTCATGTGTTTTAATAAAATTTGATTTTCATCCATTTGCTCTTTAACGCTTAATTTTGTTCTTTCGAGAAGGTCTTTGAGCTCACTGTTCTCATCTTGGACAACTTCGAGTTCTCTCTGCAATCTTTGAACTTGATCTGCCAAACAACGAGATTTGTCTTGTTCCTTGAAGAGGGATGATGAAGTCTTATTGTAAAGCCTCTGTAAATCGGAAATTTCTGTTCTTGATTCTTTTGTTGTATTAACTTTGTTCAAAACTGAATTGCGTTCATCGATAAGGTTTTGTATCCACTGGATGAAGCTATTTGGATCCTTTGGGGCGCTTGGAAACGCATTTTGAACAATTCTAAGATTTCCCTGAGATATTTCAGATTTCTTCCTCAGAACTACATCATTGAATACCATGCTACCAGCGAGCAAAGAATAAACCTCTTTGAAAGCGTTTTTGAGAGAATTTATATTTTTCGTTCTAAAAGCATCTCTAGCTATTGTATCAAGTTCCTCGAGTCGAGAATCGATTGATTCAACGTTTGAAATGTAGTATTTATAGTCACTTAAATGCGTTACGTTGGTAATATTAGATAATCCGTTTTCCTTGAGAAAAACGCGAGTTCTTGCAGCCTGCTCTTGCAAGAATGCTTTGTGTACTGATGTGAATGTCTGCTTACCATTTTCACTGATTAAAAACAAACTTGCAAGTTCGACGTTATGTGTAATTGCTTCTAAAAGCGTAACGTGACTATTTAAATATGATGCGAGTCTATCTGTTATATTATTTGATGATTTCGTCCTTGTCAAAGCTAAAATAAATGATTTCAAGTGGGAAATTGAATTCGGATGTTTTTCAAGTTGTGTGAATAATTCGACTAGTTCAGGGTTTGTTGTGTCAAGCTCCCTGGACAACAAGTCAATGTAGTCGGCTTCTTCATCACTTTCGCTTGTAAATTCCTTAATATTAGGATACAAAGACATTTTAGATAACTCTCTAAACGTCTTTTTTTTATTTTTTGTCGACATAAATATTTGCGGAATAACATTCTACACATTGTATTAATATGATTTCATTCATCAATATTCGTCATTTTTAGAAGAATCACTCACTTTTCCAAAAAAAATTACATGTCAGATAACAATTACAATTTTACATGTCAAAATAATTATGTCATTTGATTATCATTATTATAAACAATTTATCAACTTAATAAACATCTCCTCTCACAGTTGCTGTTGAAAAGAAATCGCTTGAGATTGTTCAATATCTTGTCAAAAATAGCTCAGATATCAATCAAATACAATTTCATCATTCACATTTGTTTAATATCAATATAAGGGATTCATCAATCGCATATATTTATCATTATTATGAACAATTCATAATTTTATTACATTCTAGAAATTGCTGATGAAAAATCATCTCTTGGAATTATTCAATATCTAAAATCACGAATGATTACTGCTGAACATTAATACTTTGACATATAATATGTCACAGAATGATTTCTATATATCATTAAACATTGTGAATGGAATCATCTGAATAAATTCATTCTATTAAATAACAATATATATATATATATGAATCTCATGGCCATACTATCTCTGCAACCTTAATTTGGAAGGATTTTAATGAGTTTAATGAATGAAAACAATTTATTTTGACATGTAAACTTAGAGATGCATGAGTGAATAGACTCATGGAGGGCAAGTTACTTTACTCATAAAATTCCTCAACCTGACACCAGTATTCTCGGAAAGAAATTTAAATTTCGTTGTTAAATTATTAGTAAGAATGACAGACTCATATATTATCGAAAATCAAGCAGTTCCACCTGGAATCACAAAAAGTGATGATAATGTTTTCAATGAATATTTATGCTGGTTGCCTTTAATTTCTCAGCTTCGCTATAAAATGGGAAGAAGGCACAAATTAGGAGCAACACTATTATTATCTAAATTCATCTCAAAAATATTTGACGACAACAAAAAAGAAGAAGATATAATGAGACAAGAAAATTCAGACAAAGTTATGGATACTGTATTGAATTTATTAAATGAAAAAGATGTACCGCTTCAACCAATTCTTGAAGCTGGATGTGGAGCAGCCAAATATTGCTCGAATAATGATTTACTATTGACATCATATTTTCCGATATTGCAAGCAAATTTTAGAAGAGAAGATGTACAAAAAAACAATTCTAGAAAATATATTTGGAATAATAATTAGATGTGATGAATGCTGCGATCCGCTTTGCTTATTCATTTTTGGTGCACTAGAAGGTATCATGCCTGAGAATCTTAAATATTTCTTCAATTGCGTGAATCAAATGATATTGACATCATACGATTAAGGTAATATTAAAGTATTCGACGACATCATGAATTTCTTGATTCACTTAATGAAAACGGCACAATTTCCAGCAAACGCTTTAGCTGTTGGATCCCTTGATATAATTTTGTATAAGGAGCGAAAAACAATACAAGTACTTATTGAAAATGAATGTTTAGATTTCGTTATATTGCTGTTGCAATCTGAGAATGCAGGTGAATTTTCATGCGCGCCGAATTGTTCTCAGTATCATGAGAGCGTTGGATGATATCGAGCCATTCAGAGAAAATTTATTAATTGCTTACATAGAGATTGTTAAAATTGCTATTGGTTCTTGTCAGATAGAAGTTAAAAATATTAGAGCATTTCTTCACAATGCTATCCAGATAATGGTTAAATTTAACAAAGACAAAGAAAACAAACTTGCTGATGAATATTTGATTCCTATTGAAAGTATACAAAGTCATATCATGAATGAGAACATAGATAATAAAAGCATCGCGATTTATACTACGTCAGCAATGATTGATAGGTTTGATTTCAATTACATTATTTCTTTCTTTGAGAGTTGCGTACAATGGATGAAAGTTACACCGAATTTTCGATTAGTTGATGCATTGAATCATCTTGCAGTGAATATATTAAAAAGATGTACAGAAGTTCCTGGCGCTTTACTTGAATATTACATCTCAGCAATAATCAGTAGATTCGCATACTACCAATCCAACACGTTTGAGGAATTCGAGTTGCTTGATCGAGATATATTTTTCAGAGGAATCACTCAAATAGTCAAACACGGTTTGACATGGTTTATTCCTGTTATTGTTTCTTGCCTCAAATACGTATATCCTAGTAAATACTATCGATTACTTCGTTTTCAACTGCAATCCAGATCGAGGATGCATAATGACAAGTTTCAATTCTGTCGGAGAAACTTTTAGCGAAAATTATCATCATCGAGACTCTTGTCATATCGCTACATTGTTATCAAGTATGTATTTAACATTTAACATCGCGGATGGATTTCAAAACATTGTTGAATATTTGTTCAAAATGTATAAATCATGTCCAAAAACCAGATACTCTTTCTTTACATGCATTGTCGAAATTTTGTCAATACTGAGAATTCCTATTGAAGAAACTGAAATAGATGTGCCTCTACTCCAAGAATTAATCATTGAAATGTCTAATTTTAGAAAGCATTATAGGTTTATCTTATACAAAAATATTATACCACATGTGATTGAACTATTACGCACAAACACAGACATATTAGATATTGTTAAAGAAATTGGAATATTTTTATCTCGCATCTTTCTCCTTTCTGAAAAAGAAACAACAATTATGATTCGACCAGAACCAATTCGTGGACTTGCAGAAGCTATGAAATATATATGTGAAATATTCGAAGATGAAGCAAGAGCAGCTTGGAATTATTTTCACGCTGAAGAACATGAAAAACTTAGTTCAATCTTCAACGAGTTCCTCCCTTCATTATAACCAGTAATTGCATTATCCGCATTAATATGGATAATTCAACTTATCAGCTAATGTATGTATTTAAATTAATTAGATAGCAATATCATTTTCTATATATGCTGCTTCGGGGAATGTTTTCAAATATTTCATGGTAAATTGAGAAATAAAATAAACTTTCATTTATATATCTATATAGAAGACTTATTGTTTAGTATTTCGAAGTTTCAATAAATTTGTCAGTATATTCTGTTTTTACAGAAAAATTATCATTTTGAATTATATCATTGAATTTTTATATGAGTTGTCAGAAAATCAAATTAGAATTGGAATAAAAACAAACACAGCATAATTCATCATAGACCATGCATTATCGATTTTGCATGTGTTGCAATCATAATGAATTTCAGGAAGATTTATCAAATTATTGTTAGAAACAAAAGTATGGGATTCATATTTAATGTCGCTATAGCAGTTAATAAACACAACATTCTTGATATATGGACTTAATTTAGAATGAGGGTTTAGTAATATACAGTTCACTAAATATAAAACTGATGCTGCATAAAATATATAATAACTAGATTTATCTCCATCAATAAAATTACAATACTCAAACTTCATTGGACGTTCCCATGATTCTAGAACATCGTAGTCGTGGCCGTCAATTCCGTTCAAATAACGGCCAACTGATCCTTCTGATGAACTAAAACATGCAATCATTGATGCTCCTGAATTTCCATAATTTGATGAAAAATTGACATTTTTTATCAAAATTTTGGAGTCGTGTGTGGTAGTCGAACTATCAGCACCTCTTGTCTCATCAATGCC
>MRSU01011371.1:0-13754 GCA_008369845.1 Trichomonas gallinae
ATGCTCGCCGTTCGTAACGATGAAGAATTGAACCAGCTCCTCTCCAACATCACCATCGCTTCCGCTGGTGTTGTTCCACATATCCACAAGGTCCTTCTTGGCAATCCAAAGAAGGGCAAGGATGCCTCCCAGACACAGGAATAAACTGTTTATGTACGTTTTCTATAAAAATTACTATTTTTTTGTTATCATTAAATTTCAAAAATTAGATCAGCCTATTTATGTTATAAAATTCTAGTCATTTTCTGTGTATTCACTCAAATATTTGTTTGCTCAATAATAGTTTATCAATAAAATTGAAATGAAAATAATAAAATCAAATCATCATGAAACATTGGTATATATCAAATCTAGAAAAGACAAAGAAGCATCGAGAGTTATCAAAACAGAAATAATCCTGAAATTAATATCGAAATAGAGTTTGTGATATGAAAGAGCCATTCATATTATTCGGAACCATGAATTATCTCAATTTAATCTATATTCTGCATTTTACAGTAATAGTTAAAGCGTGATATTTTTCAATTTAGAATTTGATGATAATGAAAAGAAATATCCTTCTGACTCAAAGCTATTTGATAATGTTACTATAAAGATGCATTGTTTTTGTCGTGTAATTCATATATAATATCAAAATTTAAAATTACGTTTAAGTGATGATAATATGCAAATATATGATATACATAGTCGATGTGTTGTTGTTAAAAGAGTTAAAAATTATTTAGAATCATGTTTTTAAAAAATAATATATAAAGCCGAACATTTATTTCTTATACAAGCTAAAAACAAATTTAAAGGTGTAATTGTAATATTATCTGGTATAATCATAAGCAAATCGATATTAAAATACGATTTTTCGAATAATAATCAAAAAATTAAATTCTATCTGAGAGTTGCCAAACCTCGCAGTCGATGATCTTGAATGATGGTGTTGACGTGAGTGATGGAGAATTAAAAGTTGGGCAAGCTTCAGACATTCCTGAAAGGAAGCAACTGTCAATCCAAATCGCAGTAGCTCCACCACCGCCTATAGCTAACTCATCCTTTGATGATGAAACGAAATACTGATTTGCATTGTGCCAGCGAAAAACTTCGAATTGAGGATTGTACTTGAAAACGAATGTTTCACCATTTCCATAGAAATTTCTCTGTACTTTTAAGCCTTTGGAGATGTATGCGCCGATTTTTTCGTGTTTATCAGTTAATAAAATTAAAATAACTGGCTGAATGTTGCGAGTTTTCTCGAAGAATGACAGATATGTTGAGCCATCGCGAGATAACTGAAAAAGAAGCTTCCAGCCTGAATTCATATGAAGATATGGAACACAACATCTGATTGGCTCCATTTCTTCCTTTGTAAGGATTTTATTTGTACCAACTATGTTGATTTCTCTAAGTTTCTTCCTCTTTTTCGCAGAAAATATTGGTGAAGCGTGAACTTCTGCTGTTGTGTCAGAAATAGCCCTATTTCTGCGAAAAGTATCGTGCGAGTTGATATCTGGAACAATAAATTGCTTAGCAGCTTGTGCAGCTTCAGCTCTTAACAATAGGTTGTGGTGCATTTTCATTAAATCTTCTCTCTTGCCTTCAAATGTAATGGTCTCAAAATTATTGTCTTGGAAGTTTGTAATATAGCTTATAATCAACAAATATAAAGCATCTGGTGAATAGGGATCTGTATATTGTGGATCGAGCATAAAACTTGGGTGAGGCATCGTGGCGCTTTCAAGGTGGCCTAGTAAGTTGATAACAACCGGTGTTCCAGTTGTGTCATCCGGTAAATATCGTAAGCTTGTTTTATCAATTCTTAAAATACCGAAAACGGAAGGTTCTGCCATAAAAACCTTGATCTTTTTGATGGTTATAGTCTGGTCGAGCAATCCAGGTTCAGCAATTTTCAGTTGCTGACCTGGTGTAATTTCTGTATCTTTTAAGTCGTTCAATAGTTTCAACCACGCGACTGTTACCCTGAATTTAAGCGAAATAGACGATAGTGAGTCGCCGAGTTGAACTTCATACATAAGATGTTGAGGATTCATTCTAAAAAATTTTTGATCGTCAGAACTTCACGTCATCTCATTTATTCCCTATTTTGTCTGTTTCTTTGATTAAATCTTCCTTTGAAATTGGTTTTTAGCTAAATTTTGACAAAGATTTCAAATCTAATTTAGATTTTCTTGGATTTAGTAATACAAATCAACTCTTTGATGTGTTTCATCCGAAATTAGCGGAAAGATTTTGCTAAAATCTCCGAAACAAATTCCAAAAATAAGATTTTGATGACATGTCCACAAGATCACACCGCATATTTGCTTCAATGTGTTAAATATGGTGGAGTAATAACGTATAAAGACGTCAGACACATTACATCAAAAATATCTCAAAATTTTCCCACAAGGTTTAAACATTTTACATAGTCGGAATGAAACCTTGATTAGATAAGTAATTTTACATAACTTTAGTTGTATTATTTATTATTTCCGTTGCTTGAGCTAATCTCATCATTGTTCCACTTCCAAATAAAAGATTTTTTGATACTTTACATGGCGTATTTTCAAAATCTCATGGTTTATTTGTCAAAAATTATATTGATATGTAAAATAATTTTGTATCTAGGTCAATGTTATATGCAAGAATTTTTAATAATTTGGTGATGTAAAATTTTAATGGACGCTAAAAATTCACAAATTTTGAATATGTCAAAGATTTTAAATTTGCCAGTCTACTCAATTTGATTTGGCAAAAAAATGATGTGTAATTATTGTCATGTATAATTTTACGTGTCGAAAATATAACATAACTGTTATATACTTGTCAGAAAAATTTGTTTGGCAAAAATATATATTAACCTTATCTCATTCAATTATTTATGTGTCAGAATTTTTTATTAATTTGGCAAATAACAATTAACCTTATTATTACAATTATTTACTTGTCAGAAAAAATAACTGATTTATCCGGCAAAAATATCGCTTAACCTTATTTATTGAATTATTTACTTGTCAAAATATTGGTCTTATTTGGCAAAAATAATATGATTATATTTTATATTTTTATTTATGGAGAAGAATATTGATCAAAATTCTGCCGAAGAGAGAATCAATGAAAAATGGAAGAAATTCTCTACATTCCTTATCAAGAAAGAGTGGAAGAAGATTGTTGCCGCTGATTTGAAAGCGCTACAAGACGGAGCTGAATATTATTCAGACTACTACTACTCCGACTATTATTCCGAGTACGAATATGAAGTAATTCTTGCGGATTAAGTATTTTTATACATCAGTTACAATACCAATATGTTGATATTTTATCTGTAAATATCTATGCTGAAATTTATCAAATTTCTTATTTTAAAATTACTAAATACTTGATGCTTGGCTCGCTTATCAATGCTTATATCTTCTTTTCTATTTAGATGAAATCAGAAATTATATTTATGCTATTTTCAATTAAATATGAAAAATATATCATGTATGGCCCAAATGCATTAGATTAAAGACATTTATCAATCATAAACAGGAATTTTAATAAAAACGAATAATAAAAAGCAAACTATAATTCGAAGTAGCTCGATTTTTGTGATATTAACAAAACATATGCCTGATTTACTTAGTTTTTAGCGGCTGGTGGGAACAGATCTGTAATTAACTGATATCCATTTGTCTTTTCAGTGGCACCGACGATGAATTCGACAGACTGAGAAAGTCTGCCGATGTTTCTCAAAATTCCGACTTCAGAAAGTGTAACACCGCCGACATAGAAAACGAGAATTCTTCTCTTTTCTCCATCTGTGTGTTTTGGAGCCTGTCCTGTCTGTGTCATCGGCACAACTTTATCATCATATGCACGCTGTACTTGTGACCAGTTTCCGTTGACTGCTGCTTGAACAATTCGAATTGACGGAGGAACGAAGCCTTGTAGAGGCTCTTTGACTGGGTCATCATCATCTGGGAATATCTTGAGTTCTTTGCATATTGGTGCCCATTTGATACTAAATGGACTGCTTGAGATAAATTTCAAATGTTCTAGAGCAATGAGCATTGGCTGGCACTCTAAGCCAAACTCCATGCATGCTTCTTTCTGTATATAATTTACCGTCTTCTTTGATAATGTTCCGCCAACAATATTTTGCAAGCAAATCATCCTTAAAGCTGTAGCCCAATCATTCCAGATTGTTACAAGATTTTCGGCGAAATCTAAGATTGTGTCACCAGATTTGACTAAATAATACTCTTTTGTGATAATATTGTTATAAGAAGGATAATATTGAATAATCTTATCAATTGCAGCGCTAACAACATTGAGATGCGACTCAAACTTAGCCTTCAAGTCGCTCATCTTCTTTGCGCGAACAATAATTTCCATTTTCTGTTTTACTGAAGTTTCTGAATGAAGAGCGTCAATTGAGCTTTGCAATTCATTAACAGTGCCTCTGATTGAATCAACAGCCTTTTCTAGGTTGAGCATACGTGTTTGGCGGAAAGTTTCATTTCTATCTGTTAATGCAAGCGATTGATCAGCAATGATTCCTTCTGGTGGAACGCAAATACCATAGTTGATGCCAAATGATTCATCAATAAGGCCTTCAACTGTTGTTTGCGACATAAGTGGAGTATATAAATCTGCAATGCGATCTATGATAATTAGAGTATCAATTTGTGGTGTCGCTGTCCTAAGAGTGTTTGTCGTTTCGTTCATTGTGTCCATTACGCGTTTAACACGAAGCGCATTCGATCCAATCGTAAAAACTTCAGGAATTCTTCCGAAGACTGTCTGAAGCTTCGCCAGCGCCCTTCCAGAGTTGTATATCTCTCCGTAATCATGGTCAACTGCTTGTTGCAAGAAAGTTCGATATCCTGGCATCAAAAAGAAATCGTCTTCAACTGGTAAAAAGTCTGCATGGAAGTCAAAAATGGCTATTTCGACGGATGGATTCGTCGGAATGCTGTCTTGCAGTGCGATAAATCCATTTAATGATAAAATTTGTTGGCATACGAGTGTATAACGCGGGATTAAAAGGAGGACTTTGGTGTAGTTAGGGATGTTCTTGAATGCTTCGCAGAGATTTTTGAGGCTTTTCGGATCACCAGGTGAAATAAAGAATAAAGTCTTTTTGTTTTCTGATTTAGTGATGCTCTCTAAAACAACACGTTTTTCGATATATTTTTGCATCAGTTGTGGATTTATTAAAGAAAATACAAAGTTTGTTAAATATTTTGGAAAAGCAAGATGCCTTGGTTCTGGAAATTTCTGGACTATCTCATCGAACTCGGCATTGGCTTGGTCGATGAAAAGTTTCATTGAAATTCCGCCCTGTGGAATTGGCGCATCCATAATTTATTTTGACAAACTCTGTTTGCTAATATCTGACAAAAGCATTTACATGTCAAAACTCGATCTCAAGGAAAACATTGATTCATTATTGCTATTAAATATAATCAATAATATAACACTTAGTAGTGTAATTTTGTTTGGTTATTATTTAATAATCTTGTAAATAAAAGCTATTTATGATTCAAAATTCGTTAATACTTCATTATTATCAATCAATATTATAATATTCTTGCATATTTTGATCTTTTTTGCATATATGCATGTCTTATACTTATCAAAACGGCTATTTTTTAAATCTCAAAAAATTAAAAAAAATAATTTGCAAAATATAGAAAGTTTATCTAATTTTACTAAAATTTCACTATCAACGAAAATTTTAAAATCAGCCAATCAGCTTTATAATAGATATGAAGTGAATATAACGCATAATAATTATTTCAATGTAAAAAATTTACATGACAAAAATAAAATTGAACAGCTTTGTCTTCATTTATAAAAATGGAGCAAATTCCATCTTTTTATTCATTCAACATCAAACCAAACGAAAAATTCCGCGTTGTTTGCCCAGTTGACACACACTTCGCAGCGTCAGCGATTTCAATCCTTCCAGACGAAAACACACCAGAGAATGGAAGAATTGTTCTCTGGGCAGATGCTCCAGTATCAAACAAAGATACATTACAGACAATTGCTCTCGCTTCACTTCGTGTTGGCACTGCAGAAGTTGTCAAAGTTGATTTTGTTTGCGACTGCTTCACACCAATGGTTTTCTATACAAAGGGAGACGCACTTACAGTTACAGTTTCTGGATCTACATCTGGCTTCGATCCAATTCAGATAGAAAAAGTTGAAGAAGAAAAGAAAGAATAAATAACTTCTGTTTATGCATAAAAATTAACATCCAAGTACTACAAATCTATATACTAGATCATATTTAGGAATATATATCTTATTGATTCTAAAATTCATTAATATTTTTTTTATTTTGATCAAAAAAATCATTTTGGATTAACATCGTAATAACAATTTATATCAAACATGAAAAATAAATAATATATGCATGATAGCCCATGCTAAAATGAAAATATTGAATAAAATTTGAAATTTTGACTTGATCAGCATAATTCTAAACTAGTTAATAAGGTTTTGGTGTAGACTAGCCTAATTTTGAAGAATTTTGGTTATTCATCAACATTTTTCATAACTTTCTTAATCAAGTCGAGTTTCAGAGCTGCTTTGATCTTTTCGTAGTCAGGAAGGACTTCTTCTTGAACTTCCTCTTTAACTTCTTCTTTTTCTTCCTTGAATTGACATAAAGCAAATTGATCTGCAATTTTGTAGTCTTTCTTGCATTTTTCTGGGATCACAACGAATATTGGATATTCTATAACAGTTTTTGCTGTTAGATTTGTATTTAAATCGAATTCTGTTGAAATATCAAAGAACTGACCATTTTCGAGGCCTTCAGCGACCATAAGTATTGCCAGTTCTTTTATATCGAGATGTGCAACATAATCATTTTGTGATGCATCAATAAGCGCTTTTAATGCACTTGATAAAACCATATCATCCTGTATTGGTGGTAAAATGTACTCGAATCGAATTTGTTTGTTTTCGTCGATAAATCTCCATTTTGTGCTCCAATTTATATTTTTTCCGTCTTGCGACACTGCTGTCTTGTTTTCTTGTCTTCTTGTTGACTGATTTGGCATGAATTTTATATCAATTCCTCGCATTGAGCATTCTTTTTTTAATTTCTTCAAATATTTCGGCTGTTTTCCTTGTTTTTCAAATCTATCAGTAGAATTCAACTTAGCTATAGATATTTGATCGAGAAGTTGTATATCTTTATATAAAGTGTGTGAATTCATTTCGTTAATTGGAATAAATTCCGTTTTTGGCTTCTCTCCAGTACAATTTCTATCTACTTTGTGTTTTTTCACGCACGCGAGACAACATGTTCTACAGCCACAAGCTGGACAGGTATATTTCGCCGGATTCTCCCCACAAACTTCACAAATCATTTTTTTATTTTATTTTTCGAGATTTTAGTCCTCTCATCTATATCTTTATATATGATAGTTATTGATATATTTTAGTCATAGCAAATAGTAGTACACATTGCCACCTATCAGCATGATATACTTGATAAGCTTAATATCATATATATCATGAATTAAGAAGGAAACAAGAATCATGAAAAACAACTTGACAATGTAATAAAATTTTTGACACGTAAACTATATTTTTTCGATTCTCAAACATATTGAACGACAACATAGTTCAAAAATATGCATCAACCTCAACACTGATGTAAATATGGTATATGTAATATTAAATTTGTTCAAATTTATATTTTGATACTATAATATTTTTTTCATATTTTGAAATCAAAGATATAATGATATTTCATGATAATGTATTTGTATTCAAACTATTGGCCAAAATTGGCGATGTTTGTATTTATCAAATTTACAATAAGATTTATTCGAATTAGAATTTGGTGACAGTAAACTCTAAATCAGCATTCTGGCCCATATTGTAGGAAATCATTAAGTCTCTGAACTCATTAAAATCTAAGGTCGCAGAAAGAAGCTCGAAAACGTCAGCATGCGCAATGTCATCGATGCTATGATTTTTAATGAGCGGAATAAGCTCGTCAAATGAAAAATCTGGGAAGACTTTAGAAACTTTCGAGAGAAGAGTCTTTTCTATGAGTTCTATGTACTGTTTATAGACATTCATGCACTGAGGTGGTAAGTCGCCATCTTCTGTAAAAAGTTTAGAGTGTTTTGCAATGAACTCATCTTGTTTCGCTACAAACTCGTCTGAAAGAAGGACATCCTCGAAAGCTTCAAGGATTTTCTCCTCTCTAGATGATTCATGACCTTCATCAATTGCATAAACGCAATCAGCTGTTTCTGGATTCGAACAACTCATTTTTTTTTAATTGATGCACGTTTTAAAATAGACATCTGACATTTACCACGTAAATGTCAAAATATTAACAATATTGTCAAAAATAAAATTTTGACAAATGTCAAAAACATATGATCAGTCTAATATACATTTTTGATTTCATCTGATATCATATGTATGAATCACATTTGGTGACACGCAGAATTATATGAATATAATGTCTAAAACACATGTTTTTGTTATTTGATTTTATCAACGTCGTAGTTTTATAGTGAACTTGCTAGTTTAATTGTCTGGATGTGATAGTTTATGCCATAGTTCCTATTGTCTAAAGTTATACTTGAATGTTTACATCGAAACTCGTCACTTATGTTTCTTATTGATTTCATCGGTTAACTTAACATTTTACAGGCTATCATATGATATTGGAGCAGAGACATGAGAATTCAAGACATATTTCCTTAATTTGAATCAAAAATCTGGTAATTTTGCGGTTCATCATTAATTTACAAGCCAAAACTTAGAAATTGCACAGATAGTGTTTTATCTACTATTCTTTGCGTCACAAGTTACAGAAAAACAATTTGGTTTTCTCCAAGCAATTTTTTTACACTGATGAACGTCCATGAACGCGAACCTTCGGTTAGATACACTACATTGACAAACATCATAGTGTAACCAAAGCCACAATTGTAAAAACGACTTCTTCTTTTTTAATTAGGAAATCAAGAATCCACATTTTAATAATATTTCTATCGGCTTTAAAGTTCCTTATTCATTCATCTGAAAAGTAACGAACAAAAGTTCGATACGGCATTTTGACAAAGGCCGTGTCACTTTTCAGAAAAACTTAATTTACCAAAATAAATTATTTTTTATAGACATATTTTTGATGACTAAATTTTTACAGTTTTCGTTCTATTTACGGGCGCAACAGCGTTGGATAAAAATTCGTAAATCTGGTATTATTGGACTTTTAATAATTATGACTTTAAATGGTTTTAAAATTTGAATTGATTATCATCGTATCATTGAAAAATTCAGTTTTCAAAATTTTCTGCGAATTTTTAAATGTCACTTTTCAACAAATCAAAACACACAAAATAAATTACCGATATTTTACAAAGATTTTTTAATGAAAATTTTCAGTTAATTTCCAAAAGTGACAATATCACTTTTCAACAATACAAAACATTATCAAAATAAAGTATTAGCGATTTACTAAGATTTTTGGTGACTAAAATCTTCTAAAAAGTGACAAAATTCTTATCGGAAAAAACTATGAAGAAAAGTGACATATTTGAAAAATGTCGCAACTCCTTCATGGAACATTTGTTCACACCGTTGATGGCAAGCTAGATATCCTCGAGAACACATACATCGCTGTTGTCGATGGCAAGATCACATATATCGGAAAAGAGCGTCCAGCAGGTGATTTCGAATTATTCGAAACAAAGGATAATCAGCTCATTATGCCAGGTCTCATTGATTGCCACATCCATGCTCCACAGTATGTATTCGCTGGATGCGGTTTTGACCTTCCTCTCCTTGAATGGCTCAATACATACACATTCCCAGCCGAATCCAAGTTCAAGGAAGTCGATTATGCTAAGCAGATCTATAATGCTGTCGTTGATCGCACATTATCATGCGGAACAACAACAGCATGCTATTTCGCAACTATTCACACTCCAGCTTCTCACTATTTAGCTGATGAGTGCCAGAGACGCGGACAGCGCGCCTTTATTGGAAAGGTTTCCATGGACAGAAACTCTCCAGATTTCTATATTGAGACAACAGAAGATGCTATTGCAAAGGCCAAGGAGTTTGTTGACTCTTTCAAGGACCCAGAAGGCCTTGTCCAGCCAGTCATCACACCACGCTTCGTCCCAACATGCACAGCAACCCTCATGAAGGGCTTGGCTGAGATTCTCGAGAAACACCCACACTGCCTCATCCAATCCCACGTTTCTGAGAACCTCGGTGAGATCGCCTGGGTCAAGGAATTGCACCCAGAGTGCTCAAGCTACACAGGCTGCTATGAACATTTCGGATTGCTTAATCAACACACAATCCTCGCCCACGGCGTTCACCTTACAGACGAAGAGCTCAAGCTCCTTCACAAGACAGGAGGCGCCATCGCTCATTGCCCATCTTCTAATTTCATGCTTTACTCAGGCATCTGCGACGCTCGCCGCTTACTCGACGCTGGTGTCAAGGTTGGCCTCGGAACAGATGTCGCTGGTGGCCCATCTCCATCAATGATCCATGCAATGCAGAATGCTTTGATCTGCTCACGCGCAAATCTTTTCCAGCACAGAAAGGAAGGCAAGGAATACAAGCCACTCGAGACAGCTGATGTCTTCTACCTCGCTACAGAGGGTGGTGCTAATGCTCTTTCCCTTGGCGATAAGATCGGCAACTTCAAGGTCGGCAAGGAGTTCGATGCTATCGTTGCTGATATGAACACTGGCTGCTGTGACTGCTTCACAAAGGAGAAGGTCACAGACCTCCTCGATAAGTTCGTCCAGCGCGCTGATGATAGAAACATCGTCCGCGTTTACGTCCGTGGTAAGCTCGTCAAGAAGATCTAAACCTCTTATACCACACATATATAGAATTCATAAAAAAATATAATCATTGTTATATTTTGTCACGTAAATTTTTAGTAAAGTCATTTTTTAATTTTTTTTCCCCTCTTTTTCTCTCCAAAATATCTACGGAATATAACATTTCTTTTTCTCACACGTTGTACAGTAGACAATAATGATTATTGATAATGCGCCATGAAGCCTGAAAATGAATTCAAAAAATTCATCAAATTTTAACCTTATTTGTAATTGAGGCATTTTTGTTCAATATATTATAAGTTTATGATGTTTACTTTCTATTTTTGCCATTTAAATAATGTTTTCTACAAGAATAGAATTGTGTATTGATCAATTTCGAAGCTTTACGACTCGCATTGGAGCTACATCTCATATTGATCCAATATACTCAAGTTCTTTTTCAATCTGATCACAAAACAGACAAAATCAATTCCCGAAAAACGCAAGATATGTGTTTCAACCTTGTTCGTTATATATTTAATAATTACATAAGTAAAGACATGTAAACAAAAAGTCAACAGCAATACAAATTGAAATTGAAAAATATGAGAAATCTGAATCGACAAGTTATGTTATATATTCATTGATATCATGCAATAGATCAAGATAAAAGATTTTATAGAAGTGAAATTGTCTGATAATGCTTGTTTGGTGTAGAAATGAAATCAATGAAAAAATGACCGTCACTTTTATTGTCAAATTGTCACTTTTAAAAGATTTTAGTGTTTTTTTATTTCTTGTTTATTTAAATGAATCAAGAACAACTTTCCGTTGAGCAGCTTGATGACAATTTAAACAAGAACTACCAAACACTGTCTAAAATACTGCAAACATTTCTCAGTTCCGATACTAACGCGATTCCGGAGAAAATACTAACGTTCATGGAACAGACAAATACACCTGTAAATGCAACACTTCTCGATACGCATCTCGTCTCAATTTTGTCAATTCAAGATATTTCAATTCAGATTCGCGCTTTAAGTGCAATTTCGTTAATAAATCCTAACGTATCCAATTCATTACCTTTCCTTCCCGGATATTTTCAGCTCTGCTTTAAGCAAAACGAGCTCGTTGTTCCTGCACTGAAATGTTTACTTAATGTGTTAACAATAAACATATATAAGAAAGTTAGCACACAGGTTGAAATGATTGCTATCAAAGGGACAGATGTAGCAAGGAAATTATGCCTTCACATATTTCACAGACTATATTTACTTGATTCTATATATATCTACGATCTTATCAAATATATTAAGCGTGCATTATTCGATACTGCTTGCAAATCGAATGCCATCACAATTTTATCGGAAATTATTGATTCGTATCCGGAATTAATTAATCCTTTTGTTGGATTTTTAATTAACGAGTTGAAGTACTGCGATTACGTTATATTCACTAAATTAACGAAAATACTAGTCAAATTCGCATCTAAAGACGAGTACAAACCTCAAATTGAAAAATCTTGTATCGAAATTCTCGAAGAAAATCGAAAAATCCATTTTGCGATAGAAATTTCCAAAATAGCAGTAGCAATGTCTAACGTAAACCTAATCAGAATCGTAGCATCCAAAATAGATTTAGCAATTCAAATAACTAAAAATCCAGACTTAGCACTCGAAATGGCGAAAACGTTTCACTTATTCAACGATGTTTATACTATCAGCAAAAGTTCTTTACTTCTTTTACTTCAATCACAAGATTATAATATTATTTCACAAGCTATGCCAATGCAGAGCCAGCTTTCGGTTTCTAACGACAATAATATCAAAATTGTTAATGATATGATCATTGAAATCTCAGAAACTGCTTCCCCCCATTTAGCAGAAGTCGCTTTACAGCTCGTTCCGCATCATGGGAACTGGTTTGTTACAATACTGTTCGAGTTATATAACATGAAGCGCAAAACTCTGTATAAAGTCATATCAAAGACGATTTTGGATATTACAGATGTAAAAACACAGAAAGATATAATTGCGGAAGCTAGAAAACAACTGGATACAATCCCAGATGATCCTTTTGGCATTGCACTTGCTGAATTAATAAGCAGAACAAGTGAAGATCCAGAAGATTTCTTTGTCTTACTCCCATCGAACATTAACTATAAGACACCAGAATTCCAGGCATCAATGGTCACGTTTGTGTTCGAATTTTGGAACAGACTGAATTTCGATGTTGATACAAGCATGATGAACAGACTTCTTTTAATCAGCTTTTCAAGCGATAGAGAAGTTAGACAGAGAGCTCTTGAACTCATAACTATTATGAAATCGAAGTAATTTTGTTTAATTGTGTTTTATAAATATTTTTTTTCTCATAGTAATCATTTCATTTATTTTATGTGATGGCATCTATTTTCATTTGTGAAATAAGCTGTGAATTTTAGAAATTTCAAATTGGATATTTTATTTATTAACAATTTTTATTTTTATTTGAAAGAAAAGAAAGAATCCGTAGAGTAGATGACAAAGTGTAGAGAATTTTAGGCTGGTCTGTGTTTATCAGTGATTTGAATCTCATGTGGGCCTTCTTCAGTCAAAAACTCTTCAAGAGTAAGATCTGTTTCGCGTGACTGATTATCATAAATGAACATTAATTGGCGGGGATTTTGATTTGTTCTATCTGCAACTGTTTGCAAAACATCGAATACGGTTTGATCTGCTTCATATTCCTCTTCAATTACACCGCCTTCAAGTTTGGTGTATCTAATTTTTAATACATAAGAATCAGCCATGGAATATTTTTGGTGATGGCACTTTTATTTTTTAGAAAAATGCCAATTTATAACCATGAATATATAAAATTCAATAAGTTCGTCAGGGTCATTTGGCCGAGTGGTCTAAGGCGCCAGTTTAAGGCACTGGTCCGCGAGGGCCTGGGTTCGAACCCCAGAGT
>MRSU01011373.1:0-11220 GCA_008369845.1 Trichomonas gallinae
ACAAACGTACAGCGAGGAAAGTCGCCGTTAGAGATCATATTCCCCTATGCCATATGTATCCAACAGGCATGGTTTCGAGTAGATCTGAAAAGGAGGAGAGAGTTCCCCCCCTTTTGTTATTAACATCATTTCTATTTTGAACAATATTGAAATTAGAAATGAACAAAAAAGATTTCCTTTGCATTAGACACATAATTCAATAAGAATTTTTACATCAACATAAGACCTATCTATAGGCAGAATCAAAAAGCCTAAAAGTTTTCCGAAAAAATAATGAAAAGTGACAACATTGAAAAAATTCTGGAGAAAAACGGTTATATTTTACGAAATTCCACATATGTATCCATATTATTTATTGTATATAATTCTACAACAAATAATTACAAATGTAAAGTGGCAAAATGTCAAATCTTAAATCATGGTTTAATCAAAAATATGCTTTGTTTGGCTTGTTTTATAATGTCGAAAAAAAAATTGTCTGGCAAATTGCCAAATTAACCTTATTTTAGCAAATTTTCCAAACCTCCTCTGAACCGTTTAGACACCTGCAGCTGAACCGGTTAAATCCATATAAGACTAAAAATACACCAACCATCATATGAGAATTCGATCAGAAATTTTAGTTAAAAAATGAAAAAACGATGACCAAAAAAAAAAATGTATGAGACACCAGACCTTGGTTCTTATTCAGCTTTTGATCATAGCGAAGCTTCTATGTCCACCGTTAAGGTCGGGGATAAGCCAAAATACGCTTCTTGTTTCATTACTATGATGAATCTTTTAAATACATTAGTTGGTGCTGAAATCTTAGGTATTGCTAACTCATTCACACTTTGCGGTTTGTTTGTTAGCATAGGCCTTATGGTTTGCACAGCACTGCTGTCTTATACAGCGTCAATCCTCGTAATCAGATTGCAAAATTTCACAGGTGGCCAATCAATCAACGAAATTGCCTCCAAAGTTATGGGCAAGTGGGGTGGAACAGCAGTATCCATTCTAACACTATGCTTTACGTTTTCAGCTCAAGTCGCTTATCTTGTTATTGCAGCAGAAACAATCGAAAAATGGCTTCAATTGTTACATTTGGATCCATGGACTGTTGGATGGAGGCGTGCAATCGTTGTTTTCTTCTACGCTTTGATTCTTCCGATTGCTTTAACAATTCCGAAGAAGATGACATTTCTTAACACGGCTTCTTCCATTGCTATCCTTTTCCTTACTGTTTTCGCTATTGTCATGGTTTACAAAGCGATCATTATTTTACCGAAGCAAGGATTTAATCCAACATGCGAAACAGCCATTTGGGGCTTGAGTTTCTTCAATGCTCTTGCCATTTATGCAATGATTTTCGCCTTACCAGCTATTGTTCTCCCGTTATTGAACCCATTCGATCCTTCCATCAAGAAGAGGTACTTCCTCATGGGATCTGCCTTCCTCACATGCTTCAGCATCATCCTCATCCCATCAGTTTGTGGTTATTTAATCTTTGGCTCTTACACGGAACAAATTATTTTCGGTTCGTTCGATAACAAAGATATTCTCATTCAAGTTGTTCGCGCAACATTTTTCTTCGTCGTTAATGCTTCCTTCCCTGTTGTAGGCATCGCTGTCGTTACAGATATCTCTGCACTAATTTACAACATCCATAACCCAGCGGATCTCGACTGGAAGCGTCGCATCATCTGTCTTTTGATCGCCGATGGTCCACCCCTCATTCTCGCTATGGCATTGCCAAAAGTTCGCCCAGCTCTTGAAATCGGTGGAGCATTTGGTGGTTGTTTAACCAACTTCTTCTTCCCGCCGCTTCTCTACTTCGTCCAGTCAAAGAGAAAGTGGTATCACCCTTACAATTTGCTCCTTCTCACAATGGTAGCTTTCGGATTTGTATCATCCGGAATTGCAACATACACAGCTGTCGAAGAGCTCATCGCTACAATGAAGGGCCACATATAACTCCAAAAATATTATAATAATAAATCTATTTCTTTATAGTTTTTAATTGTAATATCTGTTTTTTTAACTTCTAAAAACTAATTAATAAAAACCAACTATTAAAATCATACATTATCGCTTAAAAATTATTTATAACAAAATCGAAAAAACAATTTAACAAATGGCTTATGTGTATTATTTAAATACGGAATCAAACGATAAATAAGTCGAAAAATGAGATTTTAGTTTATTAAAAAAAATAACGGAGTATTTAAAATAAAAATAAATCAGGATTTTACAGTTCATTTTGGTGGTTGGTATGGGAACATGTTTGGACTAATTCCAGCCTGCGACATTCCGCCTGGCATCAACTGCATTGGCTGGCTCATGCCGTGCATGCCCATTGCATTCATTGGTGGCATCATGCCCTGAGCATTATACATCTGGCTGCCTCCGTTCTGATCTGTTGGCTGTGGCGCGAATGGCATATTAAAGTTCTGCGGCATCTGCTGGAACTGTGACATTTCACCAGGAGCACCAAAAGGAGCACCATTAGGAGCCATTGCTGGGAAACCAGGGAATCCTGTTGAGGATTTAGTCAAAAGCTCGTTAAGAGCGCGTTTCCTGCGTGCCTTTCTGTATGTATAGTCTGGGTGCTCACGCTTGAACTCCTCCTGCATTGCAGCAGCCTTCTGCTTGTACTGAAGCTTGATCTCGTTTGGCACCTCCTTCCACATTTTACCGAGAAGACGGGAAACCTCGGTATTAGAGAGAGATGGGTTCTCCTGTCTTGCCTGCGACCTCATTGCCTGGGAATAAAGGATGAAGGCGTTTGGCGGGCGGTGAGCATTATCTCCTTCCTCCATATCCGGCGGATCTACGGCGTCAGCCTGGGGCATCTGGGGCTGCATCTGTTGCATAGGCCACTGGTTTCCAGTGCCGTCCATTCCATTCTGAGCGAACATTAAATTGAAATGTCAAACCGTTAAAACGTCTGAAAAAACCCGCCAAAACTTTTTATCGTCCATAAATTGTAGTAAAATCAGATTTTTATCATAAACAATGAGTTTACAGCTATCTATACCTCTTAATGGCCTTCTATACCTTATAATAGGTGTATGTTTAGAGAATAGCTGTTCATTCTCGTTAGATAATGACTAAAAAAACCATTTGAATGAATATTTAGGGAATGGAGATTTTATCGTCAGATTTTTGCTGACCATTTTGTTAAAAACAATGAAATGAGACTGGCTTTTGAAATGAGTATTCATTGCTATCAATATAATTGAAAATCACAGAATATTTAACACTTCACTTTCGGTCGTAGATTTTATGTCCCCGTCATATTTCGTTTGAACATCGTTAACAACTTCCCTCACAAGAGTTTGTATGGATACTTAAAAATTCACTAACTTTCACAATGATTTTGCGAATACAACACAAAATTTTCACACGGCATTTAAAATATTACACATCAACATTTGGTGCATTTGATTTCTTATAAGGTGAGCAGCCCAAATATCACAAAGATTTCTCAAATATATAATGGTCACAAAAAATTCCTTTCAACTCCAGGTTCTGAGGAGGCTACGTTGAATTGTAATTTTTTGAATAGACATCATGTAGCTACAACAATGAAAGCGTGTGTACGCACGTATGGCACAAGGAAAACACATTATTGCTAAAATGTATAATATAATGATCCGAAAAATGAGTTTATTTGAATGAACTTTTTAGTTATTGTTCATCTATAACTTGTTCCCATTGTATTCCCATCATAAAATATATTTGAATAAGGATTCATTTCTGTGTGTGTTTGAAAATCAAAAATTATCAGCTTAAAAAATCATTTTTTCGTGAGAAAAATCCTTCATTCATTGACCTCGATTGATATATATTTCTGATATTATTAAATTGGTTCTGAGGTTTCAAAGGTTCCTTCTGATTCTTTTGAGAAATCATTCATTTTTTGAATTTGCTGAAAATATTGAGATCGATGTCTGTAATATATAATGAATTGCCTATTTAAATTGTCCAAAATTCAACTTTAAAAGCAAATTGAGACAAATTAATCCCAATTTTCTGCAAAATTCGTACACACGTAAAGTATACCACACACATTGAATTTATCCACAGAAAATATAACATTAATAGCAATTATTAATTTTACATTTTTCAAAAATAGGAGCTAACAGGCCATGCACATGTTTTATAGTTCTAATACATTCACATGCAGTTTATTTATTATCGGTAGATCTCTCCAACTAGATAATTTGATTGAGATCATTAACATTCTCAATCAAAACTTGTGTTTTATCATGTAGTATTTGTTCATCTATTTCATCATTTAGTAATTACATAAATATGTGGATACTTGACTATATATATTCATTTTTCAAAAAGATAATCAATAATTATGTAACATCTAACATCCAAACTAATACCTAGCAGATTTATCCTATAACTATTCATTTACTATTGTCCTGTTGACTTAACTTTGATATATAATCCAATCATATTTTATAAATCTGTTTTCAACCTATAAACATTAATGAGAATATGTTATATTGTGATACTGATGATATGTATCATACAGTACATATCGACAAAATAAGAATTAGAATATTAAATTATTAGAATTAATTTCATGCTATGAGCAATGAATATTTATTACATCTCTTCTTTGTTAGTTTAATTTCATTTACATTTCATTTTCATATTGGTGAGTTTATTAATCAAATTCCATTAACACAGAGAATATGCTTAATGAGAAATCAAATAATAAGCTATATAATAGTGTGATTCCTGGTTTAAATTAGGTATTATCAGTCAAAAAGAGAAATCAAAAATCGATCGTTCGACAAAAAAAATCAACGATGAAACAATATATATTATAAATGTTATAGGTATGCCATAACAAGTTCTCTCATATGGTTTAATAGCTTGGAAAATTTCCCAAATATTCTATCAAATTGGTCATCAGATTTGATCAGATCTGCCATTGAAAATTGATAACTTTACGTGTCAGATACGTTTATTAATGTCATTTTTTGCTGTTCAGACAATTGACTTATTTTTCATTTTTTAAATAATTATGTGATTAATATTTTGAAACTAAATTTTCAACTTTGAATAAAAATAAGAATTTGCAATTAGTATAAGAATTTGCAATTAGTATAACTAATTGTTAGTATAATTATTTTAGAAATAAAAAAAATTGAGAGTTAACGTGCATTTCTCAATTTTAATATTTCAGGGGAATTTAGTATTGCAGCAAATATCATATAAAACAAAAGTTTTTTGTTTGATTATTTTTGACAATTTTCAAAGGACATAAATTTCGTTAAGTTCAACTATTTATCAATATTATATATGGATTATTTTTACAACATTTTTACTTTTGTTTGAAATCCAATTTCGAATTATTCTTAATATAGACATTGTTCTAACCAAAATATTTTTGAATTGATCAATTATTTATATTTTATACGAATTTATTTTTAAATTCATGAATTGGAAGAACCACTGTGCGCGATATGCTGCGTTTTTGGTATATTTCCTTATATTTGCCATTATCTTCGCTGTTGTAGCATTGAAGAAGGCTGTTTACACGGTTGACAAAGTTTATGTAAATTCGGATGTTGCAAAATTCAACGAAACGGAAGACCCAAGCATTATTGTACATCTCACAGATATTCACTTATCCAATTACTGGCCGAATTCCTTGAAACGCCTAAAGAAAGACCTGAATATTACAGTCAATCAGATAAAGCCAACTTTTACACTAGTTAGTGGTGACATGGTTGATAACTACATCGGTGTTGACGGTCCAACATGGTCCGAACAAATCGAATATGAATGGAAACAATATAACGATTCAATTACTGAGTCAAATATACCATTGGACAGGCTGTTCGAACTGTTCGGAAACCATGATGTCTACGGCCTCTATGAGTTCATTGATAATGTTACAATGCCATCGAAATATACAAGAGTTGGCTCAGCGGCTGCGTATTCCAAGGAAATGGGTGACATAAGAATAGTCGCTTTCAATCCACAATCATATCCTGGCGGACACGGACCGCAAAACTTCAATCCACCAGTTTTGAAAGAACATCTCGAAGCCTTTGAATCAGAACTCGAAAAACCATCATCGTGCAAATACCTTGTAGTCACTTGTCATTATACTCATGAGCTATTGTTCCCAAGAACAGCAAAAACAAAGAAAGGAAATACATTCGATGATTTGTTGAAGAAATACAAGCCAATTGCGTTCATGAACGGTCATACACATCCAAGAGGTGGTGCCGAATCCGTTCACTTCGCAGATACAATGGAACTCACTGGATCAGCGACAAAAATGTTCGACAACTTTTCTATCACAACATTCGACAATGGACGCTTGAATTACCACACACTCGACCCAGAGAAGGAGGCAGGACCGTATGCAGTCATTTCTAACCCTCCACCTCAACATCTCGCTGCATTCAATTTCCCAGATGAAGAATTCCCAGTCAGAGTCATCTCATTCGATAAATCCAAGGATAAGAAATTTGTTATGTCTGGAGATGCCGAAGGAACTCTCGAATTCGTGCGTTATTTGCCAGATACAGACGAATCAGTCGCTTTATACTCAAAGACTGTCAAATTCGAGAAAGGAATCCACACAATTCACTTCTCTGGTGATTTGAATGAGTCTGTTACATTCGCTGTAAATTGCGAATCCGGTCCATTCACAGAAAAGCACTTTTACTTGTACAATCCTAAGTCTTCACTTGTAGGATTTCCATTGATGTTCATTCTTTGGGCCCTTATCGTTCTTTGCATGTGGATTCCGATTCCATTTGTCGAAAACTCAGCGCAATTCCTTGTTGGAAACGGTGAACAGCACTGCTGGATCATCCTCGTTTTCGCTGGTCCTCTCGCATTCGGAAGAGCTCTCGCAAAGATGGAAATTTGGATTAAAATCTTTGTAACGATTGCACATCTGTCCAACTTGTTCATGCCAATCTGCTTCTACAAGCTTGAAGGCAGGATTGGTGTCATGATCACATGGGGTTACATTGTTGGTGGAAAATATCAATTTGACGGATTTTCGATTTTCTTGAGTACATTGGCTATGATATGCTACACTTCCTTAATTATCTATTCTGGCGCAGTCTATATGACAATTAAGAACGCTGGCTGGTCACTTTGGCAATTATTCTTCATTCTTGATGCAATTGTTGCACTTTTGGTGATTGGCATCTCATATAAGTTCTTTGTCCTCAAATTCATCCAAGATGTCGGCTTTAAGTCCGACTGGGCGGCTTCTTTCCCAATTCACATCTATCCTATCTTAGCAATCCTGATTTATCTCATCTCAGCCCTCTGCTGGGATAAGAATGAAGATAAATCTACTGATGATCAGAAAGCTCTCGATGAAGATTCCGGATCTGGAGTCAATGTTTAATTTCTATAGAAGCAAAATGTTATTATTATATAAATCAACTAATAAACTATATTTCATACTATAAAATTTACTCACAATCAATATTGTTTATTTTCATAATCTTATTATTTGATTCTAGCATCAAACAAATTCATTATCATTCATATATAACTAAAACAAATATAATCGAAATATTTTATATGATTTTTTATATATCTGATTTTTATCTTCAATAAATCAATATATAATATCATAATTTGAAGATTTCTATGAACAAAATATATTCTTTCTAACTAATATATTATTTTATTTTTATAAAACTTTCTATTTTCTAACATATGCAAAGTTTGCTGAATGAAGATTTTCTCGTGTTTTCAATAGTTAATAAAAAACAGTAAAAATTAATATATAGATAGTATATAAAGCACTGATAATGAAAATGAAATAATTTTGCACCGTCATTATTTTTTTATCAAATTGATTTTTATCTTCAATATATCATTATATACTATCATATTTTGAGGATATTTATGAACAAAACACATTCTTTCTATCTAATATATTATTACTATTAATATAAAACTTTCTATTTTCTAATATAGACAAAGTTTGCTGAATGAAGATTCTGCCTTGTTTTCAAGGTTAATAAAAATCAACAAAAATTGAAATATAAGCAATGTATAATGACTAGATAATGAAAATGCAATAATTTTGCATGGCCAATATTTTTGAAGAGGTTTGTCTGGAATTTGAGGTCTAATGGCGGTTTTTCTTGGCCTTTCCGATGGGTCACTCTGAGGGTCTTCGCCACGCTACACGCTACCTTTTCGCCCGCAAGTTCCGTAAGCATGGTGCTCCAGCTCCATCTATCACACTCCGCACATTCCGTATTGGCGATATCGTTGAAATCAAGGTCAACGGTGCTCTCCACTCCGGTATGCCACACCGCATTTACCACGGTGCCACAGGCATTGTCTGGAACGTCTCCCCACATGCCGTTGGTATCCTCGTAAAGCGCCGCGTCAACAACCACATCGCACCAAAGCGCATCTACGTCCGCACAGAGCATGTCTTCCACTCCAAGAGCAAGAACGACTTCATCGCTCGCTGCCAGGCCAACCTTAAGGCTCACGAAGAGGCAAAGAAGGCTTCTACAAAGATCGCTACACCAAAGCGCCTTCCAGCTCAGCCACGTGAGGCTCATGTTGTCAAGCCAGAACTCATCCAGACAATCACAAACGCTCCATTCCGCGAGAACTGGTAAAACAATTTGATAATAATAATCTTTTACGAAAATCACCAAAATCTTTTTTCCAATATATTCCTCTCAATATTCCTAATCTATTATATTAATAGCAAAACTCAAAATATTTATTTAATTTTTCAAATTTTTTAGTATCAAAATTCAATAACTTTCATATATAAAAATATTAAGTCATTAAGTTGATCTGCTAAATGTAACTGTTAATTTCATTCGATTTGATATCATTAAAAATTTCATTTGAAATTAGATCAAATGACTTTGTTAGTTAAAAATATAAAAGAGTGGGAGTAAATAAACAAATATGAGATGATATTTTAATAAACAAAGAAAAATGAAAAATATATCAGTGAAAAATTCAAACAGGTGACATTGGTTGTCTGTCAAATTTTCTAGGAGTGCTGGCTGAACTCAGTTTTGATGGAGCCCTGACAGGCATCGTTTGCGCCAAATTATCTGAGCGGTTAGGTGAGCTGTTGCCACTTCTACCTGGCGACATCGTGTGTGATGTCGAATTCAGAGTAGAATTTGGACTTCCGGGTCCTTTTGTGTAAGGCATCGTGAATAATTGAGCAGAAATCTCGTATAAGTTTGCTGGAGTTATCATTTTCAGTTTCTGGCATGTGGGATACTTTGATGGGTAAAAATCTGTGTACGCAAAAGTATGGAAGAAAAATTTTTCACTGTTTGGTGTAGTTATTGCTACTCCAAACCTAATCTGATCATCAACATTAACGAAGCATGTTTGTCCTGCCTCATAATATCTTGTATCGCCTTTGACAGTTCTCGGTTTTAACACAAAAGCTTGATCGTTAACACTTGCAATAACGCATTGTGAGCCAAGATGGTCACCGCGGACATTTTTTATGATGAATGAAACTTGTATCAGTCCTTTAGCCCTTTTCGATGGCGAAACGTTCATTAAAATAAACTAAAAAGGGTCTGCCATTTTTAATTAGGGGAATTCATTGAAATAATTTACAAAGCAGGGTCTAAAAAATTATATAGGGGGTTGTACAAAAATATTTTATAAAAAAGGATTGAAATTTCCATTTAGAGAAAAATTTGTGCAAATAGTTGTAGATGCAGCAAAAATTTGCATAGGCATATAGCTTAGGTCATGAGTATTCTAACTCTAAGTTTTCGTATAATGTAAGTCGTGCATCTACGACTTTATGTGCAAACTCTGTGATATGTTAAAATTGGATTAAAAGGGGTCTGATATTTTTATGAAGGGGATAATTATTTTTATAACAGGGTCTATCATTTTTATTTGGGTCATTCAAAATATTTTACATGGCCAATAATATATTTTACATGACAAAATTTGTTTGAATTGTTCGAAAAATAGATAATTCTTGATATAGTAGACAAAATTAATATTGAAAACAATATGTATATATTAGTCTGAAAGATATGTAACACATAGATATCTAAACTCGATGATTTTTCCTTATAAAAATAACTTTACATGACAAAAATTTTAATAATTTGCTCAATTTAATAAAAATTTAGGGGTAGACACTATTGAATAACGTTGTGTAAAGCTCACAAAATTTACAATCGAGAAAATGATTTCAATCAAGATTAATGGAACTGAATACAACGAAAAAAAGGGCCAGACAATCCTCCAGGTGTGCAACAAACACGGAATATTCATTCCAACTTTATGCCATCACCCAGATTTGCCGCCACTCGCAAAATGCGGTGTCTGTGTAGTGAAAGTAAACGGCAATAACTTCGTTTTATCGTGCTCACACAAGATTGCGCCAGGAATGGAGGTCGAAACAGGAACTCTTGAGCTCAAATCACGTGCATTAAAAGCAGTCGAAAGCTTTACAGACGTTACAGTCATGCCAACGACACCAGAAATCGAAGACTTGTACGCTTATCTCAAACCGGAGAGAAAAGTCAAGATGACTCCGCAAAAATTAACATCAATCTCCTTCGATCCTAATCTTTGTATCCAATGCGACAGATGCATACGCGCATGCAGTGATATACAGGCCATGGACGCCATCGAAGACGAGACACATCATATCATTGACTTCGATTGCATTCAATGCGGACAATGCGCTAACGTTTGCCCAACAAACGCACTTGCTGAGACATCATCTATCGCCAAGGTTATCCAGGCTCTCGCTAAAGGTTACATAATGATCTTCCAGTTCGCGCCATCAGTTCGCGTTACTTTTGGTGAGTTATTCGGCGACCCACCAGGCACAATCTGCACCGGAAAGATCATCAACGCTGCCCGCATGATGGGCTTCCGCTATATCTTTGATATTGCCTATGGAGCTGATATCACTGTTCTCGAAGAAGGCGCTGAGCTTGTTCACAAGATCCAGAACAACATGAAGCTCCCAATGTTCACATCTTGCTGCCCATCATGGGTCAATTTCGTTGAAAGAAAGCATCCAGAATTAATTCCTCAACTTTCAACAGCCAAATCACCACACATGATGTCTGCTGCTGCCATTAAGCATGTTTTCACAGATGTCAACAACATTGACCCAGCCAAAGTATTTTTGGTTTCAATGATGCCATGCACAGCCAAGAAAGACGAAATCATTAGGACTCCTCTATCAGGACAGGT